>PVIU01003435.1:0-145447 GCA_004026605.1 Ondatra zibethicus | reverse complement strand
TAGGCCAGGAGGGATGGGGGTGGGCCTTGGACTTCCAACAGGGCAGGGCACCATGCCCTCTTTCAAGGAAGAAGGGGGAGGGAGGAGGGGTGTGGGGGTAGTGGGAGGGGACCGGGAGAAGGGGAAGAAAGGAAAAAAAATTTTATTTCTTTAATTATGTTCTTGAATGGAAAAAATAAAACAAAACAATGTATGGAAATAAATAATAAATAAATAAATAAATAAATAAATAAATAAATAAATAAATAAAAAGAAGAATATTCCTGAATAAAATTACAGACAAACCACAGCATTAATTTTAAAATGCTGTATTTAAGACTCTAAAAAATAATCAGTGTTTTCTAGTTTAAAAAATATTTCAAGGTAATAGCAGAAGCAAGGAAGAGAGTAAAAAGTTATGATCTTATCCTAGAGTCAAAAGATTTGAGCCAGGCAGTGGTGGCACATGCTTTTCATCCCAGCACTCAGGAGGCAGAGGTAGGGGGATCTCTGTGAGTTCAAGGCCAGACTGTTCTATAGAGTGAGTTCCAGAACAGCCAGAGCTACACAGAGGAATCTTGTCACAAAAAATAAACAAAAATTTTAATACATGAATGGGCTTTGAATAAGAGGGAGAACAACAGGGCCAATGCCCATATGAACTCAGAGACTGTGAGAGCATCCACAAGATCTGCATAAGTTCAAACCTGACAAAATCCCAAGGACTAAGAAGGAGAAGTAGATGCAAAATACCACTCCTAACCAGAAAGTTGTTTACAACTGATATCTGCCAGGAGAGGGGAAATCAGTTTTCTCTAATGTTGTGCCACTGGCAGTATCAACAACAAACAGGCCCCATACTCGGGACTAGTTGAGAAACACAGAAGGGATTCCAGAGAGGTTTTTGTGGTCTTTTTGTTTCATTTTTGTATGTTTTAGGTAGTTTTTGTCTTGCTGGGAGTTTTTATAGGTTTGTTTGTTTTGTTTTGTTTTGTTTTGAGAGAAAGAACATAAAGTTGGATGGGTGAGAAGATGGGGAGGATCTGGGAGGAGTTGGGAAAAGGGAAACAATAAGATCAAAATATAGTGTATGAAAAATATTTTTAAATAGAATGGGAATAGGAGGGAGAACAAAGACATAGCCCTAAGATTAGGATGAGGATAAGAGGTGCAAGAGTCATGAATCTCAGGGATTTCAAAGAAATATATCTTTTCTCTGAAGATGAGAGAATTAAAGTCAGGCATTGGGGTAAGTAAGAAAGATTTGAGAGAATCACTTAAATAAAATCTGCTTTTTAAGTATTATCAGCCGTCGGTCACCTGTGGCCAAATTCCCAGCCACAGCTTGCAAGGTACTTCCCGTGCAATTTTGTTTTATCTAACATCCTTATTAGGATTAGAAGCAGCTTATGAAAAATGTGCTTCACAGTCTTCAACTTTTGACAAAATACTATTTTAAACCCCCAACAATACTGTGATTTCTTTTAGCTACATGGTATTCTTCAATGTTTTTCCTTAGTGAAAAGTTAGAAACCTAATAATTCAAAAGAAATTTGATAGCATGTGGAATATATGAAGAAATACCATGCAGCCATTAAAAAGGTATGGAAATCTATTATATTAATGGAGATTTCTTTCATAAACTAAGTTCTTAGTATCTTAGAATTTACAGGGGCTACTGCAGAGAACATTCAGTACCTATTATCCATTCATACTAAGAGCTTAGCCAGGTTCTGTATACACTTGCTCTAATGTGTCTGCTAACAACAATCAAAGGAGTAGAACCTTGATTTGTGTGAGCAACTGTAACTTGAGGACTTTTCTGACTTGTCTGTTACAATTCAAAAGGCATAAGCTGTTGGTGAAAAGAAGTCGAGAATAGACTTGGCCTTGGCTAACTGCCTTTTCTGTGTCATCTTTGCTTGAACTCTTTGTTAAGTGTTCATGTTTTGTAAAGTCACAGAAGCTTTAGTAAATGACCTCTTCTGAATTTATTGTAACTCCCATGCATTTATCAATTCCGTGAACATTGTAATATTTTAGAGGACAAATATACTGATAACCACCCATGTTCTAGAATCAAACTGAATTAGATACGAACCCCAGATCCTTCACTCTTGGGAAAGCTGTCTAACTTTTCTGAGCTACAGATTCCTCATCCTGAAAGTGAAAATACTAGTAGTACCCACACAACTGATTTGTTCAATAAAGCACATAATAAAATAAAATATAAAAGCACCAAATAAATAAGCTGCCTAATGAAATATCTAGAATGGAGTGTGTACACAGTAAATATTACCTATAATTCTGATCAGTGTTGTTGTGTTGTTACTAATATTGATTACAGTAGCTGACAGTACATTGGAAAGGTTACTTTGAAAAGGGGTATGCTCTTTATCCTAGGGAAGGATGGAGCTACAAGAGATTCAGGAGTCAAGATGGGTTAGGATACAGTTGTTGCATGAGATTTGACTAAGTTCTGGTTCTCATTTGTGTTAGGTAATGCCCCACAAGTCACCTGTAGCCAGAATAATTCCCCTTTGATTCACCATAGAATTCATTCTGCGAGAATTCTGTTCAGATGTAAACTTAGTGTCCAGAAAATGGAATTGTCTGGGACAGCAGGATGTTATTTCATCATTAAAACACTTCATAGGAACCTTGAGGGCATGGAGTATGGACATGTTTAGGTAGACAAGATCACCCAAAGACAGCAAATAGGATGTATTCAAGGCAACATGGAAAAGTGTGCTGCTAGATATCTGGTAGAATAGCAGGAGAGTGGGGAAAGATGGAGGAATAACAATGAAATAAATTCATCCATTGGTATCCATGAAGATGTCCAACTCTCTTATTTCAAATGGCATATTTGCATGTGTTCTATGCACATTCTTTCTAACTTTTAAATCATCTCTAGATTACTTATAATATCTAATGCAACGCAAATGCTATGTAAATGGTTGTTATGTTGTATTGTTTAGGGAATGATAAAAAGAAAAAGCCTGTGAACGTTCAGTGCAGATGCAATTTCTTTTTAATACTTTCGATCTATAGTTGATTGGATCCATGGGTGTAGAATTCACATATACACAGAGCTGGCTGTACTTTATCTTCACAGCACAGTACTGTCAAGAATGCAACTCATAACCCCCCCTCCATTTAAAGACTGGAAGCATAGAACTATGATTATTTTTTTTAATTTAGATCACTACCCAAACTAATTTTACTTCTTTATCACAGCCCCTCGGTGTCATGCATTTCCCGCTTGTCCACTTAAGAATCACCTCAACTGATTTCAAAGAAAACTCCCTGGCCAAAAAATAAAATAACGACAGAAATCACACACTAACAGGCTGCAAATCATTTGAATCATATTTTGAGTGCTGTATGATGGTAACCTATAAATAACTAATTGCGTAAAATTGCTTTAGTAGTTTCTAGATGGCAGCTTTAATTAAAAGCACCAGAGACATTTAGAAGTTTAGAAATGGATGGCATGTAATTTGCCCTTTTACCAACCATAAAATGGTAATTAAGGAATTTGATTCACTTCTTCCTATTAAAAGTTTTATGAGAATAGCAAGTTCCTTCTAAATACAGTTTCTCTTCAGCAGAAGGTAGTAAGTTTGCTTTATCAGTCTTCTCCAGCAGGGTAAGATATTTTAATGTACAAATTCTTCAGAAGTTAATTAGGACATTTCCTTCCATGTAAAGTGTTTGTTTTTAAGACTCTAAAACATGAAAAAATGTTAGAGTTAAAACTTTGATCAAAGCCCCATCCATATTCTTTCAAGATCAGCACAAAATGACCCTTTAATTGCATGTTTGCTGAATTCATGGGGTTGAGCATGAAATCAAAGAAATGAAAACTTTGTGAGTCACAATTTGGCGATTTCTGGAGGAATCCTCTCTCTACAGTCCACTGACATTCCAGGAAATCCTAAATATTAACCTGTCAACAGAGGAAGCAATAATCAGATGATGTTTTTAGCTTCTAGAAATACTAAACACTGCATAAATGAACAGGTGTACAGAGTAAAACTCTAATAACATAAAGTAAATCAAGACATCTTTCAAAATCTGTGACTTTAACATCACCATGGGCTAAATCACAACTGAATATGGAGTCATAAAGTTTATTTTTATTTTTTAATTGAACAATTGATTGCATTTTTGGGCCACTTCATCCAAGGATTACAGATGGCACATACAAGAAAGGCAGCTGCCGTTTTGGTTTTAAATAAAAGAAAAACAGGTTTTTACAAGTTATCTATGCAAGCAACAAACTGATAAAGTGGGGGATGGTTTAAATGTCTCCTCTTCTTTTTTTTTCTCTTGGTGCCTCCCTGCAGCCCACAGTTTGTCTCCCTGCATATAAATCTAACTTTGACTTCCTTCACCCCAGTCGGAAACAAATAAGCATACAGTAGTATGATTTAACATATAGTGTCTTCTTTAATATACTAAATGTCACCCTGAGCAGAGTATTTTCTAACTGACATTGTTCAGATTTTCTAGCAAATTGTGATCGAAAAGAAAAACAGACCTATTACTTATACTATTTCTCATTTTAAATATTTCTATAGAAAGTGTGTGTCCCCTTATTGTCTGCGTCTAAAGACTGGTTATTTCCCCCACAAGCCCCCACACGTTACTAACCTCTGAGGCATAATGAAAATGCAAAATAACATCCAATGATAAGTGCAGAACACAAAATGGCATGGTGTGTGTGCTGCTAAATCTGCAAAGGTTTGAGTGCAGTGTGGCTCTATGGTGGGAAAAGCTTGGAAGGAAGCATGTCTAACATATCTCTGCTCGCTGCTACACAAGGAATTGTAAGTCATTTTGATTTTTATTATCTTTAGGTTTCTGAGAAGGGATGGAGATGTAGTGCATTTTCCTTACATGTACAAAGCTTTGGATCCATCTACAGCCCACAAAACAATAGACTCTTACTATTTTTTACAAGTTAACAGAACACAAAGTATTATATTTTAATTAGTGCTTAGTTTTGAAGTGAAATGCAGCTGCACATATGTGCATAGCCACAGTACTTTAACACACAGACAAACATGCATTATCCTGTCTTTGTTTTCATGAATGACAACTCTTCGGGAAAGAATATCACACTATAAAAAGTTGACAAAGTGTTATTCTCATCTCAGCATTTGAAAGAACACCCAATGAAGGTGTCACACCATAAGTCAAGGAAGAAATGTAAATAAAAAAAAACCATTGCAATTCTAGCAGCCTGATAGTAAAAAATATTTAAGCACTAATTAAAATATAATACTTTGTGTTCTGTTAACTTGTAAAAAATAGTAAGAGTCTATTGTTTTGTGGGCTGTAGATGGATCCAAAGCTTTTTAAAGAGTAATATAAAGAACAAAGATTTTAAGTATTCCATAGTCTCATCATTGATATATCTGAGCCTAAAGGTCTTGAAAAATATAAATGTAATAAGTCTCTATTGCTTGAAAGTTTGAACTATAAAGGTACAAAAAGAAACTTCCAAACTTGTTTCCCATAAACACAGCCCTCTAATAGTAAGCCATTTTAGCAAATTGTTCCAAGTCCATCAACACCTATACATTTTCCTTCACAAAAGAATGTATACTATTATGATTATCTCCTGCCTAGCATGTGATTTGTGGTACATTATATAATATTTACTGTTTTAACTATTTTGTATGTGCATTTCTCAAGAAATGCATACAGTCACATTCATGTGCAACAAACACAGTTTTCTATTTCTGATGTATATCTTATGCTGTCATATATCAAACCCAAAGTCTCAGATATGCCAAACGCAAACTGTGCTACAGAGTCCAGTTACATAAAAAATCTTTTTATTGTTTGAGGATTTCATACATGCACATAATGTTTTTTGATCAAGTCTGTTCCCCTACTGCTCCATCAACATTAATTTTGGACATATAAAACTAATACTATCTATTATTTGTAGATATATGAACATGCAAAAATATATTTTAAAATGTATAAGAATGATATGCACTAACTTCAGAATAGTGATACTTGTAAGGAAATAAGGAAAGTGGGTGGAAGACTGAAGTGGTGGCGATTCGACTGGATCCATGATGTTTTCTATTTTCTGATGCGGGAACGAAATAGTGCCATGTGTTAAATTTGAGTGATGGGTGCATGGGTGTTAGTAGAATTGTGTCCTGACTTTTCTACCACTTGAAATGTTGCCCGGTTTTAAAACATTTTGAATCAGAAAGTGTGTTAGAAAACAACTTGAAAGCTTGTACCTGACAATTCCATTTCAAAAGTTTTTTATTTTATTTGTTTTGTTTTAAACAAGGCTTTTTTTCCTCTCAATAGAGATGATAATCAAAACATTTAACAAGGTATGAGGCACAGGTAACAATAATTGAGAACATTTAAGAGCATTGGCCTTGAACTAGGGTCTTTAGAGCACTATCTGGTTACTAGTATTCATCTCTTATTAACTGAATTTACTGGATTTAAGCCTCTCCTGTTAGCTACAAGCTTACCAGCACTTTTCCTACATGCCCACACTCAGAGCTACCTAAATGGCTGACTGTGAACTTCCTGAAAAAAAGCATCAATGTAATGAGTCAACTTTATCATTAACCAAAGTCCCTGTTTCCTCTGGAGTGAGTTCTGGCCCATTTACAGTTTCTCCCTGAGGAATCACAGGATTAACCACTCAAATGTGAGGTTATCTTCCAGCCACAAATATCAAAGCCTGGCCAAGAAGCTCCAATGTTATTTGCTCCATTTTTCTTCCAGTTTCATTTACTAGCTATTCCATTTGGTTTTTCAAAATCTTGTTAAAGTGTGTAATGGATTTGGGGGAAAGGAAGGTGGGTAGGTGGCCCAATTTTACCAGTATTTACTCAGGAAAGGCAGCTGATTATAACAGTAATTTCCCTGAGTGGCCAAGAACTATTTCTCATCTTGGAAGGCATCTCTAACCCAAGAAAATTAAAGCCATACTAACAGATTGACAAGTCTACTTTGTCCCTCCCCAAGCTAAAATCTATCAGAATGGATTTTGCTAACATTATTACTAATGTTTACTTCTATGGTCCTTTCTCTATCATCTTGAACAAAGTAAAATCAGAACCGCAGAAAATCTACTGTCCTGGCCCTATTTTAGGACTTAGTCTCACAAGGTGCCTTTTCACCTTTTCTAAAATAGTAAAATGGGGGTGATGGTCATGTCTATGGAGAGTGAACTGAATAGGGGCTATGTTAGATGATATAAAAGCTAAAGCTCACTAAGCAAGAAAATGTTTGTGAAACCACAGGGTTAATATTTAATACTCTCTTTTTATTTTGAATGCTGGGCACATTTTATTTCCCAAGTCCAGTTTTTTAAGACTTTATTCAAAGAATCAGTTTGAATGTTTACAGGATGCTATCCAGATGTCACAGATGGCCCAAACCACCAGCTTGTGAACTGCACATAATCTGATCTTCTCTTGTTCCTAAAAAAGTTAGAAATGTTTGAAAATTGAATTATGGAACCACTGCAGCTTCAAAATATCATACATTAAAATTTTTCATTTTATCCTCTGTTTGCTTTTTTATTTATAAGGCTCACTGTTATTACTTTCTAATTGCTTATAATGTTCTATTTCTAATAAAGGCCTGAGTCATTTATTCTACACACATATAAAGTCCTCCTTTATGCAGGAACTATGCTAATGCCAGTTACACAAAAGCCTCCTTGTTATCAGACCGGTATCCAGAGCTGCCATCATCTTAATTAATGCTTTCAATATATTTAATCGATTTCAATAAAACACTGGTGTCAATAGCTCCACATTGCAATTCATAAGGCTCCCACTGATTTTTAGCTACTTTGACAAATCACCATCATCATCCCAGTATATATTATTAGGAAAAGAAGCATGTGTTCTCTGAGTTTCACTCTTTGGTTGAGCTTTTCAAACAACAAATTCAAAAGTCTTCAAGAAAACAAAAAAGGCCCTACCCTTAAGTAGAATATAATCTGCTTGGGAAGACAAGAGATGACTCATTATATGATATCAACATTAAATGTTGCAAGGATTCAAGAAATGATTAATATCTTAGGATTAAAAAAAGACAGTAGGGAAAATGAGGGAAAGGACATAGTAATCTAAAAGAGAGACTAGACAAAGGGATAAAGTAAAACTGAGAACTAGCTTCTAACCTTTATCCATAATAGGTTAAGTCAACTCAAAAAGGAATTCAAAGAACAAAGCAAAAGGGGAGAAAGTAGAGTAACTGGGAATTAAGGGGTAACTGTAAAAGAGAAATGAAAGTGTTCAGCTCTTCCTGTGAGTGCATGGATTTGTTACATAGGTCCTAATAACTATACAAGTAAAATGTATTATTGTGCTTGTTTCTTTGTTATTCGAATTGAAATTTGTGTAGCCCAGGCTGGCCTTGATTTTGCTATTATGTGAGCCTGGCCTTATACACCCAATCCTCCTGCCTCTACATCAAAGTGCTGAGGATTACAGGCATATGCTACTAGGCCCAGTGTAAAATGTGTTCTTGGGTACAGTCAGAAACATATCGCATTCTTACTAACAGTGTAGACTTTAGATTAGCAACTTAAAGTCGTGTTGTACGTCTACCTTACCCACTTGGAATTGCATTATATACCTCTTTCAATAGGATCAGACAATTTCTACCATGCAAAAAACCCACTGAAATTGCCAAGAAAATACCTCCATCAAGACATTTGCAAATATTAAAGTCAGTTTGTATATTGTAAATCATGTGACTAGCTACGTGTTGCACCTTGATAGAAGACCAGGATTAGAACAGTAGAAAGAAGAAAGGGCATTGCAGGCTGAGAAAATGATATGGGCCAAACAATGGGGATCAAAAAGTGGTGTGTTTCAGAGCTAACTTAGACTGCTTTCTGCTTTGACTGGAATAATAATACAAGATGCTATTCAGACTGATCACCACTGTCAGCATGGAGCAGATGCTGACAGAGTTACACATGGGGCTTCTGCCATCTAAGTCAAGCTATGTTGGAGTAGGTAATCGTGTACTAGATATACCACAGCGTGATACCAGAAAACTGTTAATCAGAACCATAAATAAATATTAACATCACTCGTGTTCACCTTTTGGAAAGATCTCACAGACAGGACAGCTGTTATCTTATTTGGCCTTTACAGTAATCTGCTGACATGGGCAACTCAGCTATTACCCCTGCCATTAGACAAAGATGGAAGGCTGAGCGAGCACTGGGAGCTTAGGTACATTGGTTCAAGCTACAGCCTCACAGCCCGAATTCCCTCTTCCTCTCATATCACTCATGAACGTATCTGTGTGATCCAATTTAGAGAATGAAAGGGATAGAAATGGCCCGGGGATGACCAATCAAGATGAGACATGGGAAATGACAAGCATCTAGTTTCTTTCAATACTTTTTTACATAACCTTCTCGTGCCCAAGATTATCAAACCTGTAGATCAACTTGCCAAGGACTGGTGGTGCACAGAGTTCTTTGCTTCATGAAACTGAATATCCTGAATATCTTACTTTAACTCAGCTGTCGTATTTTATTTTGTTTGTTTAAATTTTTATCGATTTTTATTGCGCTCTACATTTTTCTCTGCTCCCCTCCCTGCCTTACATTTATTTGTGTGTGCTTACACACATACATTCCACAGCGCAAAGGCAGATTTCAGAAAGCACAACTCCCATAGTTATGGGAGTTGGGTCTCTCTTTTTACACCATATGGCCTGAGGGATCCGTGTTAGATCAGCACAACTGGCTTTGTAACCTTAAGCAATGGAGCCATCTTGCTGGCCTGATGTAGGAGGGTCTTCTGTATTTGTGTGTTGCTTTCATTGGTTGAATAAAGAGACTGTCTTGGCATTTTGATAGGGCAACCCTTAGGTGGGTGGAGAAGACAGAACAGAATTCTGGGATAGAGAAGGCAGAGTCAGAGATAGTCGCCCACCATGAAGCCTGCCAGGTCAAACACACTAAATCTTTCCCGGTAAGCCACGACTCATGGTGACACACAGATTATTAGAAATGGGTTAAACAAATATGTGAGAGTTAGCCAATAAGAGGCTAGAGCTAATGGGCCAGGCAGTATTTCAATGAAAACAGTTTCTGTGTAATTATTTCGGGTATAAGCCAGCTGGGCACCGGGAACACAGCCCTCTCCTCCTTACTACACTGGCCCTCAGCTGTCATGTGTGTTTGCATATGTGTGAGACAGAGAACAAGAAAGAGCCTACACATGCATGTTGATCTTGTAGTTGCACATTATTGACTGAGCTCAAAATGATCTTCCGGAATGTCTCTTGAACTGTGTGTAAATGGATGAAAAATTGTATGCACACTGTGCTCATTACCTTGCCTTACCTTCTACAAATGTCTGACTACTGCTTCTGACATAGTGAGCTTCTCTTCTGGCATTAGCTCCATTCACCAACATGCATGGATGCTGACAGAATTTTATACATGCTTTCTGTGTTGTTTTTGAGTGAACTCTAGCCTGCAAATAATTATTCTTTTAAAAAAATCTTCATTCTCCTTTAGTTAGCCTACTTTTCTGAATAGTAAGCACTATACTGTTACTGCTCCATATCCTGCTTTTACTGATCATTTGGGCCAAGGTATTCTACTTAGTTTGCTTTTTTTATTAGAACATCTTGGTCATTCCCATACCTTGAGACTCATTTTCCCTAGAGTGAAACAGCTGCAATTAGCTTTTTGCTGGTCCATTGGCAATAAATGAACTTTCCTACCTTAGGCTAATTGTTCATATAAGGATCTTGTGGGATGCTTGCTTTCTTAGGATGACAGAAGCATTTCTTGTAAACGTATCTGAGTCATTTCCTATATCTTAACCTGTATAGAGAAAGCCCCTTTTAAATCATACTCCAGATGCATATTTGGTGCAAGAATTTTGTCATTTATTGAGTAAATAAATCAAGAAATGCACATCTCCATTTGGGCTAGAATCATCTACTTGCCCAAATCTCTCTTGCATATACATACAACATACACACCAACTTCTATAAAGCAATGGAAAATAATTACATCAGTATTGGTGTCAAGTTTCATAGCAAAATTTTGATATACCACCACTTCCCTTGGCCTTGAGTCTTCCTTAACCAATTAATTGCTCAGAATGGAGCTTCACTTATTGGATTATCTGTATGAAAACTTTAACCAGCTTTGAATTTGTGAAGGCTTTTACCTCAATAGTTCAATAGTACAGAATGTGTCCCAAGCTAACAAAATTGTTTTCAACCCCTGCCTTGCCTCTGTGGTGAGTCTAACATGGGGCACTCTGCCGACAAAGGCTACATAAGACTTTACAGACTTACGCCTTCTACTGTTTGTCAGTCTACCATATGAAGGCTTAAAATGTTGAAATATTACCCAGATGGAAAACATTCTCCATGATTCTAAGTTTGGAAAAGTCACTTTCACAAGGAATAGTAGCAATGATTATGTAATTATGACACCACTTAGCAATACCATAATATTTTATCCTCTTCATAACCCTTTCATTTCCATGGCTCTTGTGATCCTCATTTTACTTTGTGTAATAGGGAATATGCAGGCAAAGAAAATGAGACACCAAATAATAAAATGCCTTACAAAAAGTCCTATGAGAAATAATGTAATAGACACACCCTGAAAACCCAATCTCTAACCCTACCTTGGATCCAATGTTCTCTCTGCTCTCTCACATTCCGTGAAGCAAATTAGTGAGAAATCTTAAGCCATCTGTGTTTCTTTAAAGCTCCTGACACAGTAAGTTAGAACAAGATTACAAAAAACGAATGCAAAGCTGTGTCGACAGAGAAGAGTGGATTTGTTGTGTGGGAGCATGAAGCTATTCAGGATTGCAATCTCCATAGATCAAATTCATTTTCAGTTAATTTGATCTATGGTCTTTCATTTCTCTGTTCTTGCTTGTCAACCCCCCCTTTTGCCATACTGAAATCATCACTAATTGATAAGACTATCTTCCTCTTAATGCTCTTTAGCAAAAGAGATTATCACTGCAGCCTTCCTAAACTCATTTTAGAGACATTCATGTGTAGCTTTTGACCTCCTAGCATGCTTTATTTCAAGTTTAGACGTGCACCAATATAAACACATGAAAAGTTAGTCTATAAATCTGCAGTATTTCTTGATCACTGATGCTCAGGTATCCTGGATTTGTTACAATATAAAAAATAAACCAGAAAAATACATTTTATCCTCAGGAAGCTTATTACATAAGCAGATCGTGTTTGCAGAATTCACATTAAGAACACATAAATAAAATGATAGCTTCTGCAATTTAGGAAGCAGAAAACCTATAGTGAATTGAAGTTTGCAGAAAAAGCTTCTAGAAAGAGAAGTGGCTTAATTTCTTCATCTAAAAATGATATTAATATCTGCTATGAAGGGTTATTATTAGTATTAAATGTGAATATATTTGTAAATAATCCAACACTGAACCTAGCAAAACATAATACACTCAACAAATCTAAATGATCACTGTATACTGGACATCCTATGTGAGTTTTCAATAATGTTAACCCAGATTTCATACTAAATTCATCAGAAATTCAACATACATCTTCAGATTCCACGTTATAGCTAGTCTAGTAAGATGCCACTTATGAGCATAATTTCCCCCACTTCTGTGATATCCTGGACTTGCCCCCCAAACTAGTGCTCTGTGTTTACTTGAGTTTTCTCCATAACCCCCACCAGTTTCTGAACCTCTCGGAGGCAATGGCATGTCCTTTTTTTCTTACCATGCTATGCTTCCAGTACTTAGCACAATGCCTAATAGATAACAGGTGTAAAGTACATGATGAACAAATTAGTAAAAGGGAAAACAGGTTCTTCAATCAGATTTAACAAAAATACCGGTTGGTGGAGATAGCAGAGCTGTTCCTTCACTTTGCTTTGCAACAAAGCTGAGGCTAATGCTTTACAAACTGGAGAGAAAGCAAAATACTCCAAACTGGACCCGTCTGTCTTTTTCCAAATCAAAATTCTTGGTCAAGTCATTTACCAATCTTTTGTTCCTTGTGATAACTCTGAAGTGCTTTAAAGAAAGCTCTCATTAGTCAAATATAGAGGACATTCCAGACAGTAGAACGTTTGTTTGAGTGTTTGTCATTTTAAATGTCTATTTATATACCTTGGGAATGACCTTTACTGCTTAGGACTTACTATAACTTTTTATTAAGGAGAATATCCAATTAAGTATCTCACACCATTCACTAGCCATGCAATACTAGAATGAGTTTATTAGTGTCTCCTATTGGAGAAATTCTGATTGCATTGTTAACCACGCAGAGAAATCATCTCAGCTGTTCATTAAAGTCTGCCTGCTTCTAACTGATAGTGACACACACGTATCTAAAAATCCTCCAAGTTCTAGAAGCTTCATTAGTAGCTACCTAGCAAGAGAAATTAATGGGTTCATTGTGCAGAAGAATCTTGGCCCTTTCTGATCCCAGTAGGTAATTAAGTGGGACAATAGTTAGATCCGTTGGAGAAAATATGCTTCTGCCTAAAGATGTGTTTGCATATGCACCATACGTGTGATACCAATTTTAAGAGAATTTGAATACACATGAACGAAGTAAAATACATTTATCTTTCTTTGACTTATAAAAAAAAAACTTTAGGATCAACTGGTCAACACTGGTTACACAATTCAGCACTTACTACTGGGGATTAAGCTGGCACCATGTTAAATTTAGGTTATTGCCTAGAAGTTGATGTTAGCAATTTATCTCTGTCTCACAAAAAGAGCATATTGAAAAGGGAAAAATGCACTATTTCAGGTTCTTAGTTGGTGAAGCTACAGATGGAGAGGACTTTATGACTACTTTTCAAAGCTTATATTGTAGAAAAAACTTTCATTTCTTCACATAGAAATAATAAGAAAATTACATAGCTTCAACAGTTGTAGTTTTTAAATGATACACAGAGATAACTTCTGCCAACATTTGAAATTAGCATTGTATACAACCAAAGCCTCAAATTTTTCTGTTATCTAATTTGGGATTTTAGCTGCTATTGTCAGGCTATCTAGCTCTACATCTGGACTCCCAGTGACCACATCGGCATACACCCTTTCCTTCAGTATTGATCAGTAGCATCCTGTTCCCCAATAGGTGATAAATTTATTAGTAACTATCAAGACTGTCTCAGCTTTAGGCAGTTGTCTTCCTAAGAATTATAGTATTTATTCGTCGGAGGATAATAAGACAAGGGACGAAGTCAAATAATTTCACCTGTAATTTGCAACCATTTCATAAAGACTGATGCTTCACAGAGAAAGGAGCCCGTGGTTCAGATATTATATAATGCCCCCTACTTTGCATAAGACTGCATAATTTCTTTTACAAGCTGCACTTTATTTATGAGCAGGTCCCTTCATAGAAGCCACTTGTTGGGGCTTAATGCTGATGAATGAAGACAGCACTATTCACACTTCCAGGTTATGGTCTGTCAGTGCTTTCATTATGTGCACTAATTTACAGGGATTTATTTATTTTCTCAAAAATGTAAAAATGTGCTCCAAGCTAAATATGCTGTATAGGATCTGAGCCCAATGTTTTCCTTGGTGAGGGTGGGTGAGTAAGAGGACTCAAGCTGTTGTGTGTGTGCTGTTCTTCCTACTTCTATCCCCACCCACTTGGCATTACTGTCTGAACCCGTGGGAAGTCAGAGATTCATATTTTCGTGGGTTGTTTAAGAATGAACACTGGTTACATTTTTAAATCCTGGAAGTGATTTTCTGAATGCTGTTTAGATCTTTTTGTACCCAAAGACTGCAATATTGCATTATAAGTGCTAATGAAAACACCGACAATTAGCACATCAACGGGCATGACTATTAAAATAAATTATGCATACAACACTGGACACCAAGGTTTGGAAATCAAAGTACAACAATGCAAATATGTGAAACTAAATTGAATCTGCAGATTCTGCTAGCCCCAGATGGCTTTATGTGATCTGAAATCACTCACTTTCACATCTCTGAGGAATAAAGTTTAAAATATACTGGGTATGTGTCATGTCCTCCCACTAAGTCTAACAAGCACTAATACATCATAGTGAGCATCACTGTCACAATTCTCATTACAGGATGGGAAACCTCCCCCAAATAATGAGCAAAAGTAATTCTCTTTGTCCTGCATGAAACTTCTAATTTGAATTTCACCTCTAGTGAAAAGTGAACATATTTTACTTTTCACGAGGAAAGAATTGGTGAAACTGTCGTTTGGGAATTTGTTTTTGTAACTGTTGTTTGATTGAATGGTTGACTAATACCCAGAATAACATGTACCTTGGTGCATTTACAAAACGCCTGTCAAGCAGGTCCCTCAAAGCCCATTCTACTATTTCTTTGTCAATGCCAGACTTAAATGTGATATGACCCAGTCAAAGTTAATTCAAGAGTCCCAAGAAAAAAAAAATGAGTATGTTTGGGATTTGGGCTTTGATTAAAAAAGTTGATTTTAAAAATATATAAAAGGAGAATATTCTACAAACTGTCAGCAAAATATGCCCTGGAGTGAGTATTTAATAAGCCCAAACTTATTTCAAGGAGCACTCATCTGTGGAACTCAGCTGACATTAACAGACAAAGAGAAAAAGACAGCTTCACAATGGTTAGAGCTTCCCAAACTTAAAGTGGGGAAGGATGTAAATGAGAATATTGTCCTCCCTGAATTAGTTCAAATGCTCTACCCTGATAGATTTAGGGAGTCTGGTAGTCAAGAGTCAAAATTGTCCTTTGCAGTTATCACCAAAATGGTGCAAAGGATGGCTGCCATTAGAATCTAAAATGTACCTCAAATATCCAAGTATTAAAGGTTTGGTGTGCAAGATGGCGCTACAAGGATGTGGTAGAAATTTTACAGCCTAGTGAAATGTCTTCCAGTCATTGGAGTTGTGATCTTGAAGATAATAATAGTACATTGCCCCTTCCTCACTCTTTTTCCAGGTGTAGCCATGAAATAAGGTCTTCTGCTGCCATGCATTCCCTTTGTGAATTGTCACTAGAGGTCCCAAATCAGTGAAGCCAACCAACAGTGGTTATAAACTTCAAGGTTATAAATTAAAATCAATTTCCCCTTTTCAAGCTGATTGCTTATAATATTTTTGTAACAGCAACAGAAAGCTGATGAACACATCTCCCCTACATTAGTTAGGGAACAATCGCTTTTTCTGCATCAGTGGGGAACCTACTCTCACTCTTAGAGGAGCTAATTCTCTCTTTCCTACCTCTTAGCAAAAGCAAAGCTGTGCTTTATTTTTAGCACTCCTACTAAAGTTTTGATTGTTTCCCTTAATCCCCACTTCAGTACACAAAGATTCATTGTCCTCTGGCCCTTAAAAGGGTCTAGCATAGTGCCATTCAGTACCTAGTTCATAAATGACTCATGATTTCCCACAGGTTGATCACACCTACTCTTAGAAGTGTTCTCTCCAGGCTTAAGCCTTGTCCTCCTTTGTCTCCAGGCTTCAGTCTTGATCTTTTATTCAACCCTCTCATGACAGTGAAATCTTAAATTTTATATTTGGTGATACTTAGTATAGAGACCTTAGAAGAAGATCTTAAATCAGAGGCCTCTAATGCAAACCAGATTAAGTTTTTGGCAGTTAAGAAAATGATTTTGCCAAAACTGATGCAGAAACAAAGAGCAGATATTCCCTCTGACTCAACATCAGCCAGAATGTTCTTGGGGGGAGGAATAAATGTTCCTATGTCATCATCATTTGATCTGCACCAATTTTAATAGTCTTTTCTTTATTGATCTCATTAAAGGTACATATACTCCTAAACATAATAAATGGATTTGTTGTCATGAAATGTTCTTATTTGGATATAGTGTTTATCCTTGGAGGAATGACAAATAACATGAAAGGTTTTAAGAGGATTTTAGAGAAAATTAAAATGAATCTAAGTTTTATAAATGTTAAGAATACTTTATAAAGAACATAGAGATTGATCAGTTATATCCCTGAGCCAAATCTGAATATTAACCTCATGCCAATGCATTAGCTCATCTAAGAGCAAGCAGCTTATTAGGTTGGATTTCATTTTTGCAGTTGTAGTGAATGAACATATGGCTTTTCGCATGTTATTAAAGTCCTCTATCACTGAGATACATCTTCAGCCATTTTTCCTGGGTCTGGTGTTTGCGTGTGTGCACATGTATGTTGGGGGTACAGTCACTCGTGGGCATGTGTGGAAACCAGAGATTGACATTCAGATGCTTTTCTCAATCATTTCTCCATCTTATATTTTGATACAGTCTCTTCCTTGAATTTGGCAATCTACAATTTGGCTAGAGTCACTGAACAGTTTTCCTCTTCCCCTTTCCATGGTCTGCTGTTTCTATACCCAATGCACCAGGCTTACAGCCATATACAGCAATGTATGCAGTTTCTCGGGGTCTGAACTCAGATCCACACGTGCTTTAGGACTGACCTACAGAGCTTTAGATCTGCCCCACCCCCACCCCCTGAGATCATGAGGAATGAAGACCCTGCAAACATACTTACAGAAAATTTGGCTTGACTAGGTCATGCACTCTGACAGAGATGCATCAGCAACAGCCCCCAAAGTCAGCACATTTCATGGTGTAAATGGGGAGGCATGTAAAGGATCTCAGTAGGGGAGCTCTGTAAGAGAGCAGTGTCAAGTTGGAGTCATCCCAGAGAAAAATGGTTTCAGCATAAAATGTCAACATTCATACTTGCACCAGGGGGAAACGTTGCCAGTCCTCTAAGCCTTTATCTAACCTAAGGATGCCTTTACCATTTCCATGGGTCTGAGGCATCGGGTCCTTGACACGCTCATGTTCATGTCAATAACACACATTCACTCAGGACTCCATCCACTCCCAACATTCATGCTTACATAGCATGCACTTTACTGGCTGGGCCATCTCTCTAGCCTCCATTTTGCTCATTTAAGACCAGTTTTACTAAGTCGTCCAGGATGGTCTTGAAGTTGCAGACCTCCTGCCTCAGCATCTTCAAATAGCAGAGATTACAGCCTTGTGACACCAGGTGCAGCTTATGTGAGATTTACAGATTATCTTTAGATGATTACCTTTATTTAATCTTATTGCTGCTGTCATTAAAAAAAATTACCACGACACAAACAGCTCAAAAATTCACTTTGGATTAAAATTCTCGAGGTATACATTCCATTGTGGTGGGGAATACATGGAAACAGGCAGGGAAGGAATGGTGACCGGAACATGGGGCTGGATGGTCACGCTGTATCCATACTCTGGAAGAAGCGAGTGAATAAGAAGTAGGGCAAGATTACTAAAGCTCCAGGCCTCCCAGTAACTTGCTTCCTCTGGCGAGGCACTAGTTCTAAGCATTCCACCACTTCCTCAAATAAGATACAAGCTTGGACAGTGTCACAGAAACCTAGCGCAGACATTTTGCATTCAAATCACAGCAGTGGCTTTAACATTCTGCCTGGCAAGTGTACGTGCATGTGTGCATGAGTGTGTGTGTGTGTGTGTGTGTGTGTGTGTGTGTGTGTGTGTGTGTGTTGTGCTCCATTAAAATGTTGTATTTATTATTACAGAATTTTCCAACTTTCACATATGCTTGGTGGTGGATTTTACTGAGTCTGAATAAAAAGGAAATGAGAAAAAAATAGTATGTGTCCAATCTTAAAAACAGGGTAGTTTCCTCCTTGTATGAAATTTCAGTTTGCACAAATTTAGTTATCTATGAAAAATATTAAGTAGAAATGTTAATAATTAATAAGTTTTAAATTACTTACTCTTCTGAGTGCCATGCTAAAATTGCATACCATATTGCCTCATCTTTCTGCAATATGAAAGACCCAGGCTATCGATGCCATATTTACCACCTGCCTATTAATCATCTAGCCATCTCAGTCCTCAGATCAACTGTTGTAGTATCACAGTGCTTGGGTTCAAGTAACCTGTATATAGTAGCCTAATTCATACATCACTCACCTTATGTAATCTCAATATATAGGTATTTTGTCATCTCATATGGTCACAAGAATAAGAAGGTTGGTGAGCAGGGGAGAAGACTTAGTTGATAAAGTGCCTGCCTTGCAAACACAAAGACCTGAATTTAATTCCCAGAACTCATATTTAAAAAGGCATGCACGATGACATACACTTGTAGTCCCAGTGCTGAGGAGGCAGAGACAGCTTAATTTCTAAGTCTTGTTGTAAGTCAGCCCTAGCCTATTTAGCAAGTTCTAGGCAGTGAGCACCCCTTTCCAAAAAAATAGATGATGGCTGAGGAATAGCATTCAGAATTGTCCTCTGACTTCCACACACATGCACACCCATATGCACATATGTACACTGGGAAACACATAAACACACACAGGCATGCATACATACATAAAACTAAAAGTAAGTCTGAATAGAGTATAAGATACGCTATGAGAGAAAGTCTGAATAGAGTATAAGATACTCTATGAGAGAAACCATAATCATATAATTTATTATAGTATACTGTTATGAGAGGTTTTTTATTACTAGGTTATAGTAGTTAAATCTTACTGTGCCTAATTTATAAATTAAACTTTATCATATGTATCACAGGGATATATTCAATTTAGGATTTATATGAAAATGTAGTAGATATATGGTTCAATATTATCCATGGCTTCAGGCATCCACCACTGCATGTCCTCACGAAAAGGGCCTGCTCACATAAAGGAGTCTTACTGTAATCCCACAGGGGTATTTCAAGAACATTCTGGAAAAACACCAAAGAAAATGGGAAGTAAATGATATGTTCCTTGTGTGGGTTTGATGATTTTTCGCATCTATTATTTCATATAATTTTTAAAATGGCAACCTAGGCATATAACTGCCTGCTCAGCCCAGTTTACCAAAAAATGGGTTATAAAACTGAGACCTACCTCAGTACTCAGCAAAAAAAGGGGGGATAGTTGGTGACCATAGATAAGGCAGATAATTTTTTTTCTTATTTTAGCAAAGATAACGCTGAAACATGAAATTTGGGGAAAATAGTTCAACCTAAGTGAAATATCAGTTATAATGCATACATTCATTATTATATAAGCAAGCTTTCTAACTACTATTATAATACACATTTCAAGAAACTAGGCTGGAATTAGCACTACAGAAACACTTCCTTGACATTTGACTGTCCCTCGCAACTGGCAGCACTAAGTAGAGTATGTGTGTGTGTGTGTGTGTGTGTGTGTGTGTGTGTGTGTGTGTGTGTGTATTTTTTTTTAAAAAAGAGTACATGAAGTTGGAAGCGAACATGGTAGCAGAGTATGGGAGGACATAGATTGTAAGAATTTGATCAAAATATGTTATATACATACGTGACATTTTAAAATGACAAATGAAAAAGAAGAAAAATCAGAATCAATATATTTATTTTTCTAGAAGCTTCGCCCTTCTCTGTACAGTGCCATAGCTTTCCTCTCCAACCAACTTTTTAATACATAATGCAGAGGAAAGTCTTCAGTCTTAGTCATCAGAAATATTACAAATTTGCTTAAAACTAAATATAATTTCTTGAAAATAATGCTAATATTTCCAAGTCAATTATTTCCTAATGCAACCATGAAAATAAGCAGTGGCCTGAGTATCAACATCATTAAAAACTGTGACAAACACTACCTCCTCTGCTTTTCCCTATTTCATCTCAAAATTACTTTCTGACTGCATGTGGAGGTAAGCAAACAGCAGAAAAGCACTGGTATAAAGGTGGATAAAACAAAACAATTAAACCCAGCTTTATCTTTGTATGTTACTGTATGTCATTTCTCTTCCAAACACTGCAAAAATGAGTATGTCTCCAACCATCATCTCCCATTTCTGTCCTGTCTTTGCTAAGCAAAACTAAATCTGTGTGTCTTTACAATGCCTTTCCATTTCCATGACTCTTTCAAGATACTGAACTTAGCAGAAATGTACTCCACTAGATTATTATTGCTAATTTACCTTTTCCCAACAGGCATCACAGTTGATAGGAATGGATTCATTTACTTTGTGGATGGGACTATGATCCGAAGAATTGATGAGAATGCTGTGATCACAACTGTAATTGGCTCAAACGGTCTGACTTCCACACAGCCATTGAGTTGTGACTCAGGAATGGACATCACTCAGGTAGGCACTGCTGGTTTTCAAGCATTATTGCCATTTGGCATCGTGGAAATGGATAACAATTTTCTCATGCAGAAATTACATAAAAAGGAAGCCTGGTGCATCTGCTGTAATGTCAGATAGCAGAATCTTCTTTTTATGTAAGTTACTTTTTTTCCTCCTCAGAAAGCTTTAGGCAAAATGGTGAGTTAGAATAGGAGAATATTAAGAAGAATATTGATGTAACAATGCCACCTAAATTTTGAACCAATTAAAATTGGATTTGTTCACTATTTCCTAAAATATGTTACTGTTTTTAAAATTAATGTATTTCACTTATTTATACATTAGGGGAGTAGAGAGGTGGGCATACATGTTGAAACTAATGGACACTTGCAAAAATTGCTCCTCTCCTTCCAAGTGAATACCAGGAAACAATTTCAGGTCACCAAGCCTGGTAGCAAGTGTCTTTCCTCACTGTTCTATTCTGCCAGCTGAATTTTATCATTTTTTGTGCCCAATAACAAACGAACTTTAGCAAAGAGATGATGATAATGGTTGTTAGAAATCTCTTTAGTAAATAGTGAGTTTGCCATGTTATTCAAATGCATGAAAACAGCTATTCCTGAGATGTTTTGCTTTTCTTAAATAAAAGCAACACCATTATCAAATTTTTTTATACATATTTAGCAAGACTCTGCAAGACTGACCTCATGTTCAGGAGTGTTTGTGCACTACAAATCAAACCCTGTGCTTTTTAGTGGTTTTAATGTGCCAGAGAGAGTGTGTGTGTGAATATGGGATATGGGTGGGTAGGAAGTAGGGAGGATTTGGGAGGAACTGGGGGATGAGAGAGAATATGAAAAATTTACTGTACTAAACTCTCAAAGAATAAATAAATAATTTCTTAAAAAAGAAACCTTCCCACCAGAGAATAAGGGGGGAAAATGTAGTGTAGCATTCATCTGGACCCAAAATTCTGATTTTAACACTCTTCTACCAAATCAGTATATGGCATGTAGAGAGATTTTAGAAGATACAACATGGTTCCAGCACTGTTCAGTTGCTATTCTTAATCTGTAGACACAAAACCTTGGTGGATATAATAAGGGAAGTAGGCAGGCAATCTTTGAAGGAGCTTTATGTTTTAACATTTTACAAATGTGTGGCTCTGATGATGTAATATTTTCAAAGTAATTAGAGTAATATTGAGAATTTCAACAATGATCAGTGCATCACGGAGGATGGTTTCCGCTGAGAGTAACAAAACACTTGTCTAAAAGTATTTTAAACAATAAGGTTTAATGATCTCATATTGTGAAATGTCCCAAAATAAACACGGATGCCAATAAACTTCTTTCATCAGTCACATTGTCCAGCACTGAGTAGTATAACTGAATGCCTTTACTTGTTAGCAAAGGAGAAATGGAATTTTCTAAATGGATTGAGACCCTCTGGAAATGCATTGTTTTCCTTGAACATATTGCTACCTGAACCTCAAATGGAAATCGGGGTTCCTTTAGAAAGAAATGTAGGCTTCCTACTGCATAGGCAACTGGTGCCATCATTTATTATTAGAATATCCCAGTAGATTCACTGTTATTGCATCTGAATCTGAGGATAACAGGGAAAAATTAAAATAACACATTATCCAATGCTTCCTTAATCTTTAGTTCTAACACCACTTCCCACCTCCATTAGTGTTCAGTAAAATGCTAAAGATGTACCTATTTGAGCTCTCTCTTTTTCTGCCTCTGCTTCACTCCAGAAATTGAAACCATATGAGTCAAGTACAAAAATAAAATGAAGATTGGGAAAGCCTGAAAAATGGACAAAATTAACAAACTTCTTATTAGATATCTGATTAGATCAGATATTCAAGTTCTAGAATAGTTTAACTTTTCTATGATTCAAGACCTTTCAGGAGCCAAAGAAAGGTAGCATTATTTATGGAAGTGTGGAAGGGTGTGAATATGTTTACATAAGGGGGAGAGAGAAAAGATGCATATATGTGATTCACTTGTGGGGTATTTTTAGCTTAAAATAGAACACTTAGTACTGTGATCAGTCAATTCTAAACAACCGATGTGATTCTGTAGAAAAGTTGTTTGGAAAAGAGAGCTCTTTGTCTCAGTAGAGGGGATATATAAAGTTCATCACTGTGAGAGGGATTCTTTTTCACATGACACTTTTCAACCATAATTGATACTATAATAGCTCCCTTACCACTTTCTGTTTAGGACTTACAGTAGGCTCTGTGCTCACTCAGCAGATACAGTTGGGGTGAAAATGGTATAAAGGACTGTGTAGAGATGAAGCACAGAAAGTAACTAGGGGTGGAATGGTGGAGGAGCTTATAAGCATAATGGAACTTGCATTTCACCCAGTGAAAAGTGGAAAGCACATAATATCATTAAGAGAAGAAATGCGCCAGGTGCAGGAGCACCTGCCTTTAATTCTGGTGCTAGGAATGAAGAGGCAGGCAGATCTCCATGAGCTCAAGACAAGCCTGATACATAGTGAGTTCCAAGCCCACCATGGCTACATGGTGAGACCCCATCTCTAAAACAAAAATGAAAAGAAAATAAATTCAATTCCTACAACTGTTGTTAGGTGGGAAAATGTTTAACTCTCAAGCAAGGTCCTAGATTTAATCGCCAGCACTGCCATTAAAACATGTATGAGACAATGTTTGTGATTATAGACTAGAGAACAGAGTTGAGCAAAACTATGTTAGAAGGTAAGTGACCATTTAAAAAGCTGTTGTGGTGATATAGGTATGATAGGAACAAAATATATCAATGAATCAGTGATTAACAGCCATTTAAGAAACGGCTATACAAGCCAGACATAGTGGTGTGTGACTTTAATCCCAGCACTTGCAAGGCAGAGGCAGGCATATTTCTCTGCGTTTAGGGCTACCCTCATCTATACAGTAAGTTCTAGTATAGCCAGAGCTACATAGTGAGACTCTGTCTTGAGGGAAAAAAAGAAAAAGAAGGAAATAAATAATGGAAGGAAGAAAGGAAGAAAGAAAGAAAGGAAGAAAGGAAGGAAGGAAGGAAGGAAGGAAGGAAGGAAGGAAGGAAGGAAGGAAGGAAGAAGATGTTATACAAAGTAAACTGCTTTGGGGGTGGTGCTGTAGGATAATGCTGTTGTATACTGTAAAGATTGTCATTTCTATTGGTTTAATAAAATGCTGATTGGCCTGTAGCCAGGAAGGAAGTATAGGTGGGGCAACCAGACTAAGAGAATTCTGGGAAGAGGAAAGGCAGAGACACAGTCACAACCAGTCACAGATGAAGAAAGATGAGAATGCTGCACTGAATAAGGTACCAAGTCACATGGCTAAACATAGATAAGAATTATGGGTCAATTTAAGCTGTTAGAGCTAGTTAATAATAAGCCCGAGAGTTAAGAGGCTAAATACTTTATGATTAATATAAGCCTCTGTATGTTTCTTTGGGACTGAATTGCTGTGGGACCAGGCAGGATTGTTCTATTGAAGAGACACCGTGACCAATACAGCTTATAGAAGAAAGCATCTAATTGGGAGCTTGCTTGCAGTTTCAGAGGGTTAGACCATAATTGTCATGGTGGGGAGCATGGCAGCAGGCAGGCAGGCATGGCACTATGGAGTGTTAGCTGAGAGTTTACATCCTGATCTGCAGACAGGAGGGAAAGAGAGCAAGGAAAGGCCTAGCATGGGCTTTGAAGCCTCAAAGCCCACTCCCAGAAACATGCGTCCTCCAAGAAGACCACACCTACTCCCACAAGACCACACCTCCTAATCCTTCCTAAACAACTTCCACCAACTATGGACCATTCAAATATATGAGCCTATGGGGTAATTCTCATTCAAACTACAACAGGTAATGGCCTGCTTATTTCTTTTAACACATCTGTGTGGTGATCCTATTCATAATGCTGCCCAGTTTTATGAAGCTGTATACGCAGGCATTCTTAGCAGATGAATGTAAAGTATAAAAACATGAATTAAGAAAATAGAATTGTCAATTCTTGTAACTCAAATCACAAAAGTGCCTGATTGACTGAATTTCCACCTTAAAGAAGTAGAATGAACAAGTACCACTCACTGAGATATAGAATATAAGAAGTAGAGTAACAGATTTGAGCATGAGTTGGATGATGGGTTCAGTTTGGGGCATGCTTGAGTCTGAGACACCTGTATATAGAATCTAGCCCAGTGGTTCTCAGCCTGTGAGTTGCCCCCTTTTAGGGGTCACTTGAGACCACTAGAAAACTCAGTTGATTCATAATAGTAGCAAAATTACAGTTATGAAGTAGCAAATGAAAGTAAGTTTATGTGTGGAGGTCACCACAACATGAGGAACTGTATTAAATGGTCACAGCATTAGGAAGGTTGAAAACCACTGACCTAGAGAAAGATGTCTGGAAGAGAATTGAATTTGATCCTAAAGCTCAATGGCTGAAATAAAGACTGTATTCATGATTATCTATTTACTATTATCTGTAGTAATAGTAAATGGGAAATCAGTGAGAAATCTTGGGAAGAATACACAGCATACAACGGGGAAAAGGCCTAAAACTAACTCTATGGAACAGCAAAGTTCAAATAGAAAAAGATAGAATATATGTGCACAAAGAAGACTAAGATGAAAAGATCAAGCAAGATGAAAATCAAAAAGGTATAAGAAGAAAAAGAACCCAAGGAAACAAGATTTTCAAGATCAGTATCTCAGGTTGAGTAAATGTTATGGCAATAAAAGAAGGGTTTTAAACCATTCAATTTTATAATGTCAGTAACTTTGGTAAGTGAAATGCTAATTGGAAAGAGCTGGAATGCTGTAGACAATAAAGAACAGAAATGAAAACAGATAATTCTTTCATATGTTTGACTGAATAGAAGATGATAAGCTGATTTGAACAACGGTTGGATTGGTGGGAGGCTTTGGCTTTGAAATATATCAGGTATGATTTATGCATTTTCTTAGGTATAAGGAAATCATCAAGGTAAAAGAGAAATAACAATGAATGCAATCGAGTGGGTGAGTGGAGAGAGTGATTCCAGCAAGGACCATGTGGGTCGCACAGCTGCCAACATCCTTCATGATTATCTCCAGAGCTTCCTCTCTGCTTAGACAACTGTGACCCATGTTTCTCCTGGCTGTCCTTAAGAACATAGGCAGTCTTCACTTAGAAGGAAAATAACTGAGAAAGGAGCTTCATAACAGCTTCCAAGAGCAAAGGCTTAGTTGGTTTTAATAGTACTTTCAGTGATCTAGCTGGGCTTACACACTGTTCGGTTTCATATTTCAGTAAATCAAAATATATTGATGGATGAAGGCAGAGACAAATATCTAAACAATCCTACTCAGTTTGTGCTAATAGAAATGTACAGGAGAGGGTGTAGCTGCAGCATGAAGATTTGACTCAACCTGTAAAAAGAACTTACTGTTTCTAAGACTACAAGACAGTAGCATACATGACCAAAGGATTTTATAGGGTTCCTGCCTTTTGAAACTTTTCAAGCAAATGCTAGATAAGCCAGACCTTATGGTGTGAGAAAGATGAACCAAGTATTCACATAAAGATATTACTACAAATATATAATCACACTGCTAAAGTTTTATCTACCCTGCATTTCAAAAGCAACGTGTATTTGGAGGCTGCTCGTTCATTTCCGGCCACCCAGACCCGAAATAATCACACAGAAACTATATTAGAATACCGCTTGGCCTATTAGCTCATGCTTCTTATTGGCTAGCTCTTATATCTTAAATTAACCCATTTCTATTAATCTGTGTATCACCATGTGGTTATGGCCGACTGGTAAGATTTCATCCAGTGTCCAGCATCTGTCTCCTGCTGTAACTACATGGTTTCTCCCTGACTCTCCCTACTCTCTCCTCCTCTATCTGCTTGGAATTCCCACCTCATCCTATTCTGGGCTGCAATAGGCCCAAAGCAACTTCTTTTTTAACCAATGCTATTCCACATACGGAGGGGCATTCCACATCAAACATGTCTCCAATAAGGCAAGTCCCATCCATGCTATATAGTTAGAGAAATTATTCAATATATTGTTTTTTTTTCTGTTACTTAGTCTTCAGTACTTTCTTGGAAAAACGGACCCTGAGGAATAAAGTCCTTAATGACAAGTCATACATAATACACTCTAGTAAAATTCCAAGAATAACTGCTACCATTTATTGAGAAATTTAATATTGCTCAATTTTCAATGTAAATGATAACTGTGGTACGTAAGGATGCTTTTTATGCAAGTATACATTATATTGTACATATTCCCCAATACTCTCTGTGCTCCTCTATTTTCTCCTCTTCCTACTCATTAGTCTTTGTTCCTCAGCTTCATTATATTCCTATTATATATACATACATGCATAATGATCTTATGCATCTATAGAAAATGATACTAGCCTAATTTGATTAATATGAGTATCTCCTATTGCATTCATTTACAATGCCATAACTTCATTCTTCTTTATGACTGAAAATTTCCATTGTCTCTCTCTGTTTCTGTCTCTCTCTCTGTGTGTGTGTGTGTGTGTGTGTGTGTGTGTGTGTGTGTGTGTGTGTGTGTGTGTGGAGAGAGAGAGATACATGTATGTGTGTACATATAGTCTCATTATTACACACAGTGCCATTTCATCTCCACAACCTAACCATATTTAAAAGGATGGTTTTATTGTTCATATCAATGGAGGAGAAAACTGGCAGAGGGAAGGACTATTGAGTTATAAAGTGATAAAATGAAGCTCTGAGCATAAACTTTCAGGCCTCAGGTGTGCATTCTTCCAACTTACACATTTTCAAAATTGGAGCTGATCAAATATCATTCTGTTTAGCCAAGAAATGAATGCCACTTGGTTGAGGGCTATGCTGTTTAGTCACAGAACATGTGTTTAGTGACAGTTAGGAAATAGTTTAATAAAATCTAATCATCTTGAGAAATGAAATTTGCTTTGGCAATAAAATCAGCCATTTACTCAAAATCAATATATTTTTAACTAAAATGTGAAGCTCAACAACTCTCAGTACAAACTCTGAAGTATAACTTCCCTTTCTAAGTAGCTAGGCTTTTCACTTCAGGGAATGAATTGATTCTGAAAAGAGTTGGATCTTTATTTTCGGTGTTTCATTTCAGTCTTTCTGCTCTGCCCTGCCTCTCATGCTTATATACAATGGAAATGGGAGTTAGACCAAGAATAACGCTGTGCACTGGATCTACTACTTTAAGAAAGTCTAATGCTACAGCAAAATTCAACCCAACAACACATAGTACTAATTCCCCATTGCCTATAAGGCACATATTTCAATTTGTTTCCTTTTCCTGGTTGTTTTTAAACATACAATATTTACTTCAAACAAAGTAAATTTCTATTAATAAAATAATAGATTTTAAAACTCCCAGCAAATCCACCCCTACTCAATGATAGTTCTTATAGTGACCACCAAGGCAGTTTGAGAATATGTATGTTAATGAGCAAAAAAAAACACACATTAAAAAAAATCACACCTAAGGTTGGATTGATGTTGTTGTTTTCACAATGAAGTCATACTTTTAAAGATTTATTTATGCATTTGTTTTTATTTGCATGTATGTATGTCTGCATGAGTTTATCTATGCCATGTGTGTGTAAGTACCCACAGAGGCCAGAAAAGAATTTTGGATCCCCTGGAATTGGAGTTACAGTTGTTTTTTATCTGTTCAGTATGGGTGCTAGGAACCAAGCCCAGGTCCTCTGCAAGAGCAGTAAGAGCAGGAGCCATTCCTTCAGCCCCTAAGATCATACTTTTGGCCCATGATGTGATGGCAGAGTACTAAAAGACCGTACCTCTCACTATTTCCTCATCTAATATTGCACAACTGCTTATTTGAATCATACTACAGTTTTGTATTAGTCTACATCTATACCTTGTCATTTGATTTAGTACACTTTTTTATATTCTGCTAAAATCTAATATGTTCACTATATTTCCCAACCTTGGATCACTTGTGGATCTTATGACTGTCTTTAATGTCTTCATCCATAATAAAAACCCAAAATGCAAGTGTAGGATAACTAGTCTAATTATTAGGTTATGGGCCACCCATTTGGTCTATCTTGTATGGACTATGATGCACACTGACAAGAAAATCAATACAATAACCTATTTTAAGCTTTTTCCCAAAAATGAAACTCAAAGCAAAATTTGGACTGTACTATATGTGGTAAGTATTATTTCAAGAAAATATTATTTCAACAGGCCAATAGTGCAAAAATAGTTCTGTGTGTAGGTCATATGTTTTTTCCAAAATATCCACAAAAGGATTGTGTAATTCAAAGATTCCATAAAGTATCTGAAACTGTTGAAAGGAAACAAAAATTGCTTCACAAAATGTTTGCACTCATATGATCCATATAAACACTACTTTCTGATCACAGAATAAGCAGATGACTGTTTTGTAAAAATTAATTGGAGAGTGGCTTTTTTTTTTCTGAATCAAGTACCTTCCATGAAGTTTATGGGACACAATCTGATTATTCTTGAAGTCTGATCTACGTTTAACCCTCTCTAATCATCAATCATCCACTAGTTTTCAATAATATTGTACTAAAAAAAAAAGAAGAAGAAGAAAACTGATTCCCAAAGTCTATTTGCAAGTTTTTTCTAAAAGGAAATTCCTCCTAGCCAAATGACAAAAAAGAAAAAGAAAAACAAAAGGAAAACCTTGAATTCAGTAAAGAAGTTAGGTTTCCTTTTAAAATAAAATCCTTTCACCCATCTTGGACTTTAGTAACTTTGAATCAATACTCTTTGTGGTCATTTTCCTTAACAGAAAAAACAAAGCCTTTCTCATCTCTCTCATCCATCAGCATTATACCACCTGCCCCAAGCAACAGACCTCTGGCTTCCCTGGCTTTCTTCCACTCTCTACATAACTGAAAAAGCCATTTCGTCTTGTCCTTAGAATGTTTTTTGCAAGTTTCAAATAAACTACAACTGGATAGACAGGGAAATAGAAAGCATCTTTTTCAAAATCTGCATGCTAGTTCTTTTATACAGTAGATTCAGCATTTTCTGTTGTTTTTTTAAATGCATATATAATAACAGTCAAGCGTGAAAAGTTACAGCAATCTTGGGAGAAAAAATAAAGGAAACAGCAATTTAAGAGGGGAAGGAACCTCTATTTTCCTTTCTTCGTCTCTCACCTAATGTCTCTCATTGTCTCGCTTTCTCTCCTGCAACCCCTTTCATGTCTAAAGAATGTCCTCCTTCACCATGAGTGATGCAGACGATATTGAAACTCAAGTTTTTCAGGGGTTACTTGCCTTTCTTTGTGCACTTCCATCACTCTCCCATGTGCACACTGAATGAGAACAGAATTAGATCTCTGGAATGAAGGCCATTATAAGTGAAATTCCCTGCAGGGACTGACTTCCGAGTTTGTGAAGCTCTGTAGGGAATCAAGAAAATCTGAATTATAATAAGTTTGCTTGAATAAAGGGATCTCCCAGGCAAAAAAAAAAGAAAGTTTATTTTAAAAGTTTCTGCCACTAGAGATGAAAATCTCACCACCTCAACTCCCACCACACCCTCTCAATGCTTCAGTAACTGTGAAGTCCATCTCACTGTCAATGCAAGGAAAATGTCTGTGGTGGCCCTATATAATGCAAATAGAGGTGTGTGGGTGGAAGGACAGTGTAGGTTGCAGGTTAACAGCAAGATATAGAAGATAAAGTTAGCTTATCTGAAATATATGGAAATGTATGTCTTAGCCAGCAATACAGGTAGGCAGCAGGTACAGAAAGAGATGATGACAAAACAAACAAGGGACACTTGGGGTAGAAAGAAGATATAATAACAAATGAATAAGGCCCAAAGAGTGGAAAAAAGTTATTTTATAGCCCCAGTGTCAATTGCTTATACGCTCCAAATTAGGCACGGTTACTTTAAGCAACTGAAATAACCATTTACATAGTAATTGTCAAATAATGGATTGGTTGACATCAAAAGTCCTACCAGCCAACCCTCTAGTGGAATTTTGTGTCTTTCACTTTCGCCATACCTGGACCACAATAGAACAACAACGTAGCTGCTCAGCAATTGGTTATTTCAGGAGCTCAAACATGCACTCAATCAAATTGCGAGCTAGATGGGCCTGGAGAAAGAAAGCGACACCGACTTCAATCCCCATAACAACCATATTTTGCTGCCACAGAATATAGTAGCAATCAGAGTCACTTAAATGTCTTATTTCGCAGCCCTACTTATACCATTTTTTAAAATTATTTCCTTAGGATTTCCTAATGGCTTTCCATGTTACTCACTTGCAAATGAAAGATAAGTTCAGCATCAAGGCAATAAATGGTATTAAGAGTGCTGAATAGCCACTGCTTTTAGTTGCCATCTAGTCGTTTTAAAAAACTTTCTGAATCATTCGTTCTGCTCTTCTCTGAAATAGTAAAGAAGAAAAGTTCATTTTCGTCTAGTTCTTGACCCAAAAGAAGGTGCTCTATACAGTGTTAGCATTATGTTGTTGTTGTTTTCAGCTGAAACTAGAATTCTAGAGCTGGTTAATTATTCCTCCTTATGAAGGCTAATTCAATAAATTACCCAATTGTTGATTAAGTGGCCTCTCTGTTTTAATGGGAAAGCACTTGCTAAAGTATGAAGTGTTTTACAAATATAGAGAGTGATGTAAGATGGTAATTGACATCCTCAGGAAACGTTTTCTGCTGATTCATTATATGCTTGCTGAAATGGGAGGACACAAGAACAAAATAAGTTTGCAAGGTGGTTATTCTGATTTTATAATATCTGTTGTTGTCCATGTCTAATTTAAATGTATTCCTGGATAATGTTATTTATTGCTTATGCAGCCGAAACCCAGTCTCCTGGCTCTGTCACATGCAGAAAAAAAAATAAAAATAAAAACACCCTCTGGAACTGGGAAGGCCAGCCAGAGTTTTCTTTAAGCCTTTAGTAGAGGATTCAAGAAACAAATTCAGGTTTTTTGGATGACTTCTCCTTACAGTAAAAGCAATACACAGTCAATAAAGCACAGTGGTTAGGAACACAGACTGCTTCATTTCAAATCCTAGATCTATACTTGATAGATGTCCTTGAAAAAAATTGTTTATCTATAAATGGGAATGATAATGTACCTGCCTCATAGGGAGGTTGTAAAGATTCAGTGAGGTCAGTATGTATAAATCATTTAACAGAGTGTTTGGCTTACAAATGCTCAATAAAATTCTATACTAGTAATAGGAATAATAGTAGCAGTATTTGACCTTGCTCTCCCAATATGAAGAACTGAACTGATAATTTACAGGATTGGAGTAAAAAGAACTAGAAGAAGTTTGGAATTGATACAGAAATTAGGTAAAACTTCTGATCTGGCCATTTCATGGAAGTGTACCTTTTGCAGAGAAGCAAATATCAGTGGGTGTGATCCATGGGATGTGGCACCAACATGCTCCAGAAACTGATCTTAGCCTGCTTTGACCGTCACAGAGGATTTCCTTGTCCTAATACTGATGTGAAGTTCTAGCTAGATCACTTAGTGGATGACTGTGATAGTCATTGAATGATGCCCCAAATCCTTCATTTTCTTTCTGCTTTCAAGAACTGATATGCTGATTGTGGAACTAAGGCTGGAATGTACTGTGACTGCATATCCCTGTGCACTGGGGATTTTTAGATCATCTCCCATCTCTTTAAACCTGAGAGGTAAAAGCAGCTTATTCAGTTAGTAGCCTGCAGTCACTCCAGATGGGCCAATTTTGCCAAAAATCAAATAAATATTAGAGTAGATAACAAAGAAGAGTTTATCTAGGTCAATATAAGAATGCTATCATGCTCAAACAAAAACAAAATGAAACAGAAAGGCTCCCAGCTAAGTAAAATATCAAAAGAAGTTTTGAAGCTAGAGCTTCCTCAAAAGAAAGCAGTGCCCTTGGATTTTTTGAATCAAGTTTAGTCTGTGAGTCCCTTCACCTACCCAATGACTCTGGTTTGTTATTGTTTTGGGTTTGGGTTTTGGTTTTGGGGGTTGTTTGCTTCAAGATATTCAAGTTCTAACCATGTCTATCGAGGTTTTTAACCTAATATAAAATGATAAACTGGGAGAAATGTGGCAACAAGATTATCAACAGGTTTCCTTTACATACTTTTGTTCTCCAAATAACTTAAATAGCTTTAACTGTACTTTGGGGCCTACATCTCTCAAGTAAACATACTATCAGTAAACTCTAATAAAAAATAACCTGTTATTACAGATATTTGCACTGATGCCTGCACGTTGAAAGTTCCAGCCACTTGTATACGAAGCAGAGAACAGCAGGTCCACACCTTCAAATTCAGCAGATCCAAGCTGTACTGGGTGTCTGCACAGAGGCAAAGGCACAGTTTTCAGTTGCCTTAAAATAAAAGTCAAGTACCGTGTTCAATGCTATATCGAAAACGTAATTTATCACATAAATAAAACTCCCTCAGCAGTGTCCTCGTTCCCCACAAAGGACAATGGCATGTTAGCTCTTATTAAAACTATTAAGCACCCGAGGAAAAGCATCTCCAAAGTTCAGGAAGAGTCACAAAATGCAGAGCTTGCAAACTACTTTTGAACCATGCATTTTTCTATACGTTTTCCTTGGCATACTCTATGGCCTGAGCTGAACCTGAACCTGTCTAAGATACAGGAATACCTGTGGGATAAACTCTGTGGCTTATTTCAAGATGTTTTAGGACAATATTCCATCATAAGCCATTGGCCTCTTTATATGTATTACTATCCCTTTAAGTATAGCCCCAAGCCCCTCTTAACTATAGGAAAGGGAACTACATAAATCAACACCAAGCCTTCTTCATCAAATGGCAACACAATCCAAAGATGGTGTTCTACAAAACAAAAGGATCATCTAGTCATGTAAAAGTCAGTGTATTTGGAAATGTGAACAAGGAAACATGCAAAGCATTTACCAACAGGGTATATTTGTTGAGAGAACTTATCCTGAGACACACTCTCTCTTTTTGGCATGGAATTCATTTGATAAATAAGTATTATAAGTCCAAAACATTTGGAAAGTTTGATACTCAAGTCCATCATATGGTTTATTCCAGTAAATGTTGTAAGATTCCAATTTTTAAGGACAAAAATTAGTCAAGACTACAAAATACAGCTTTCTCTCTTAGTGTCTACAACATCCATGTGAAAATCAACTGAGATGCTTTCTCATAGCCATTTAATTCAACTCTCAGTACACTTCCATTGCCCCATTCCAGGGAAAGACCATTCTGAAGGAATGATTCCAATAGCTAACAAGGTAACTATTAAGTGGGAATATAAAAGAAATGTGGTAGTTGATACTCAACACATTACTGTTTTCAAACAAAATTCTGGACACATAGATATTGTTGTAGGTCAACAAAGTACAAAAGCATATGGGTAAATCATGTAACCTACTATGAAATTATCCTCAAATATCACAAGAATGAGAAGGTTGTACCGAATAATAGCATTTCAGAAGTGTCAGAAAAGCTCTAGTTAAAGTCATTCACAACAAAATTCCTAACATACGAGTTTATTTTATGTGTGTTTTTTGGACTTTAATGGCTATTTTAGCACCTATTACTTTGGCTCATCCTAGGCCAGCTACTGCATGACTAATAACAAGATGGCCCTTGGTAGTTTTTGCACACCTTTACTATTTCACACTTACCAGCATCTTAGCTTATTTTCTGTTGATAAAATATCCTAATATAAACAATTTAAAGGGTAAAGATGTTTATTTTAGTTCACAGTTCAAGGATCAGTAAACCATGTCAGAAAAATCAAGGCAGCAGGATAGCTGAGCAGCTAATTAGTTACATTATGTCCGCATTCGGAAGAAAAGCACAGCAAATGCATGCCAGTCCCAAGGTAACTTTCTCTTTTCTACCAGTCCTGGACTCCACACCCAGAGAAGGGTTCCACCCAAGAATGGGGCAGGTCTCACCACATCAGTTAACATAATTAAGGTAATCCCTCACAGACATTCTCAGAGACACTTTTCTCTGGATGATTCTAGATTATGTGAAGTTGACCATTCAGACTAACCATCGCCACTACTTTATTACCACTGGCCCACAGCAATGTGTTACTCTTCCTTTATCCTGGTATTTGGGTTCATACCGTAAATATTAGTTGAGACCCACTGAAAAAATAGAAAGGACATAATTATTATAATACTATTTAGTACATGGGATGGGCTGCACAGGTGTTAAATGAATTATGAAAACTATAGATACCTTCAGGAAATGGCTACCACCTCTAGGCCTGGGAAACAAAGAGAAGGGTTTAAGATTGTTAGACCCTAGGAACAAAGGAGTTTTGCTCCATGGAGGTAAACCATAGGCTGATGAGGAAAGGACACTAGCAGTCTCACATTGAGAATGGTCTAATAACAAATTTGATGTTGGCACCCATAAGAGGGCACGATGACACTGAGTCTCAGACTATGCAAATTAGCTGGAAAGGGCAGCCAGCTATTGCTGCCAGAATGAAGGTCTACTATTGAGGTGACGTTGACAGGAACAGAGAGCAAACAGGAAGGAACAAGTCCCTTCTCACTCCTTGAGCCTCCCAGCATACCTTTATTTTCTGTATTGTCAGACTCTATCAAAAATCCAGCTGGCAAAATAGAAAATGTAGAGAGCATAGTCCCAACCCTACTATCACGAAGCAATGTCTTTAAAAGGACGAATTTGGAGATGTGAGACAGTAACTTAATAACCACCGTACTGTGCAATGAGGTGTTAGATTTTCATGTCATTGTTGCTGCTGGAGTCACTCAGATATGCTTACAGTTTGGATGAAACATTAATTAGAGTGGACTGTTTGCCACAGAGGATTTCATCATTACTGAATCTGTAAGAAACTGTTATTAAAAGACTTCAACCAGAGCTGCTCAATGTGTTGTGAGGGTGATTTTGACTCCCCACTCATTAAAACTCCAGTATTCAATACGCATCACCTATTTTTTTCGCTTTGTTCAGACCGAAGTCTATAATATGAATGCTTCCTTAAATTATTCGAGGTATGCGGTAAGTGGTCAGGTGGTCAATCTCCAGAGTTCTGGAAACATAAGCTTGAGCTGGGCCATCTGTTTAGTGCGTGTAATTTTGCCTTTCACACAGGGAAGTAGTGGGCAAAACCCGGAAGCACATTGAAGCCCTAATGAAAATATAACCAGTAAAATTCTCTTTCTAAATATGCATTAGGCCAGCTGCTGTTATTAATGTCCTTATCATTTGGAAACATTACAAAGTTCTGATGAGAGGGACAGTCTGTGGAATTCTTGTCTAACTTTAAATGAACTCCAGAGGCGAGCAATCACGAGTGTTGATATTTCCTCTTCCCATTCAGAGCCATGCCCACTTATATCTTCACATCTCGACGGTGAAATTTTTTAATAGTTTCTTCCTGAAATATTACATCAGCAAGAAGGGTTAGCAGTAGCTACAGAAATGAAAACATAATCTCAGAGTGACTGATCAATGAAATCAAACCATTTCATAAAAGCCGTGCACTCATACTTCTGGCCTGTAAATTGCCCTAGGTGCCAAAGGGAATTGGAAGCTTGGCCTATATTTTTAAGCCAATACTATAATATTAACAACCGGCAACAGACAAGTTTCTGCAGCTTCTCAGCAGGAAGCAACTGAAGGGTGATTTTAGGGACTTCTTCTTAAGCTCCAGGCTTTTCTGTGCAAGCAAAACCTTGGTTCTCAGGAAGGCAAGAGTTCCATCTCCTGCACAAAGACACACAGTGATCTCTTCACTGAACTATCACAGAACTTACTCTCGCTACCTGACCTCACGAGACTGTGTATTTTCTAAGACTGTTGTCTGCTTGTCCTATCCCCCAGAGTGAATAATATGCAGTAGATATTTACTAAGTAGATGTAAAAGTAAAATAGAGACTCAAAAAAGAAAATAGTAAAGCTTCCATGCTCCTCTCCCTGCTTCTACAAGTGCTGAAAGGGTTCATTTCTTTGACTGCAATGATAAAAACCCAAGATACAACAGACATAAATAATAAATTGGCAAGTAGCATTATGTAAGTAGCATCATGTACAATATGTTCTTCTTACAACAACAATTGAATTTACAAACAAATTAGCTGTGGAGTCTGAAGGACATTCTGTAGTTTTCACACTGGGCCTTCATCTCCTGCTGATAGATGACTTTGCCTGTAAATTGAAAAGTGGAAGTGATTCAACATTCTGTGTTTTCACAAGTGCCATTTCCAAAATTGAGGCTTCAGAAAGGAGATGCCAGAAAGTGTCGACGGAAACTCAGAGCAATTATGCCTGTTATTAAGATGAGGTAGTGGCAATTACACGGCAGACTCATAGAGAATATGTACATGCCGATTGTTCTTAGGGAGCCTGTATGAACAAACTTTTACAGCACCCATCAGACTTTGGGTCTCCAGTGGTAGTGTGAATTTTCAGGCTCTCCAACAGTATGCTTTTGGACAAGGATTATGGACCCAAGAGCCATCTTAGAAGAGATGTGTGCTTTTTCTCTTAATGAGCTTAAATGAAACCCCTATATTAAAAGAAGGGCTTCTTTCATTGTTTATTTCCTCTAGAATAATCATCCCCCAAGATTTTTAGTCTCTGGATTCCTTTGCAGTACTGAAAACTGTTGATATCTTCAAATATATCCTCCCTGAGCCTTAACTGTTTTGTAGATGTATCAGTTGGAACTGGCCTCCACAAGTCTGAATTTTGATTGGTTGAAGTTTTCTGCAATGACCTTTGTCTGTTGCAATGATTTTTTTTGATGAGAGAAAAGAACTATACTTATCTGGAGAATAGGAAAAAATATTTAGAATGTAGTTAGGTATTATGCTGGTTTAGTAAAGTAGCAGTTATCCAAGATCCGTGACTCATAAGTCCTGGATAGCTGACTAGGTTCCAGCACCAGGAATGATTTCCCCCTTATTCAATGGGTCTTAAGCCAATTAGAGAGCAGTTGGTTACTACCAAGGTATGTATACCACTATTGCACCACTAGGGTCATTTTGTCATACCAGCTATTGTGATTCATTGATATCATAGCTAAGTAGGACTGTTAGTTGCTTCATGCTTTAGAAGATTACATGGAAACTTTTGGTGCCATGAAAGCTAGTCACCAGGGAAGCTTTCAGGTCAATTCTAACTCAGGGGCCTTTGGACCCTGTGTCTGAAGTGCATAGTGTCTTCAGCAATGGAAATTTACACTTTCACCTCTGCGGGGGGAGGGTCAAATAAGGGCAATAGCTATAGTCAGTAATATTTTGAATGTTTCTTCTACAACCCTGACCAACAACTCAAAAAGGGGCTTCTTATACCTAGAGTTTTGTTTTGTTCTTTCTTTTAATGGTCTTTGGTCCTTGGAGGGAACTTGTCAGCCTTAAAGGGAAATTTTCACTTAAAGCGTAAATGTATATTTATACAATTAGTTACATGTATTATGCGTATTTTTAAATATATCATTAATAGTATGATTCTTTATGACTTTCAGACATCCTTAATGGTTTTTTGTAAGCCTCCTTCCTTGATCTTCTATATTTCTTTCTCTTCGTCTCCCTGATTAGATCCCCTCCCATTTTTCCTGTTTCTCCTATTGGATCACTTATACCCTACTGGTTCCCCAGCCATTGCAAAGAGCCTTTCTTTGTATGAGTTTTATCATATCAGCATTTGCCTCATTAGTAACTAAAAGCATGGTTGTTGTTTGTTGTTTTTGTTTGCAAAAGGTTAGTTTTGGGGATTTTTTCTTTTGGTTTTGTTGTTGTCTTATGAGAAAGAGTCTCACTGTATAGTGCATGCTGGCTTCAGCTCTCAGTCACTGTAAGTCTCTGGGTGTTGAGAATGTAGATGTGTGCCTTACACCTGTCTTATAGGATAACTTTTTAATTCAACTATCCTCCAGAAAACTCAACTGTAAACTCATGACCAAAGATACAATGGCAGATTGTTTTGTTTATTAATAATTTTGATCTCAGAAACTTCCTAAAAGAGTTTCAGACAAGCTCCTGGATCCCTAAATCAAACTGGAAAATCCTTATTTCATTCATTCGGAGATATCATGGACATAAACTTTAGGAGTTTTTTTTAATAAATCTTCAATTAAACATATGCGTTGATTGTAAGACATGATTACCAGAAGATTGAAAACGTGAAAGGAGTACCAAATGTCCTTCAAAATGGTAGAAACAGAGCAACTTTCACTAACATCAGTCAGCATCTGAGAACCAGATAAGTTTCAAAAACATATTGATGAAACATTACTTTTTAGTGTCTATTTGCATGTTATAATTTAAATATACTTTCATGGACTGAAATTATTATAGGTAATAAAGGACTGATTTTTTGCTCAACAAACATTTGCCCAAGTGTAATGCTAGATGTATTGAAAAATAAATGGATCTTCATCCTTACCCTTTTGCACTCATAGAACTGGTAGAAGATATAGACATCCAAATAAGTATTCCAAGTACAAAATAGAAATACTAGATATGATTGAGAGTCATATGGATCTGTAAAAACTGCTTAAAGTGTCAGAAAACAGAACCACAGGTATTAATTAATTCTTAAAGTTTACCATTAAGTTGGGGCAATTTTCCATCCTCTCAATGAAGGACTGACATACATAATGGCTAGAAGTGGAGAGAAGCACAAAAAGACAGATGCTGCATGGCCTTACACAAGGTGAAAGTAGAATGGAGTTTACCAGAGGCTGAAGAAAACATTGATGGAGGGAAGGGTAGCAAAAAGCTGATCAATGGGTATGAAGGCACAGATGAAAAGGAACAAACTATTGTGCTGTGCTGGTTACAGTTCAGTGACTACAGGCAATGATTAAGCAATCTTACATTTCAAAAGGCTAGAAGACAGGATTTCGAAAGTTTTTACCATAGAAAAAAGAAAAGTTCTGGAGGAGATAAATATATTTAATCTGATTTAAACATTATAGAATATATACATATATCAAAACTTTGCATGGTACTTCACTAAAATGAATAATTTTTAGGGCTTTTATATGTACCAGTTAGAAGAAACAATTCTAAAACACTGCCCTAATTGTATTTCCCACATTTACCAAAATATTAATTTAGTTTAATTTATAATTGATATATGCTGTGGGATAATGCTCATGTACACTGCAAAAAATTTGTCAGTCATATTGGTTTAATAAAATGCTGATTGGCCAGTAGCCAGGCAGGACAGCAAGATTAAGAGGATTCTGGGTTCTTTGGTCAACTGGTAAAAAAGAGAGAGAAAGAGAGAAAGAGAGAGAGAGAGAGAGAGAGAGAGAGAGAGAGAGAGAGAGAGAGAGAGAGAGAGAGAGAAATCTGGGAAGAAGAAAGGCAGAGGAAGCAAAATGAGAATGCCTTACTGAGAAAAGGTACCAAGCCGCATGGCTAAACATAGATAAGAATTATGGGTTAAATTGTAAGAGCTAGTTAATAACAAGCCTGAGAGTTGAGGCAAAACAGTTTATAATTAATATAAGCCTCTCTGTGTTTCTTTGGGACTGAATGGCTACAGGACCAGGCAGGACAGAAATTTGTCTACAAATTTATCTTAATTTTGTAAAAACACGTGATTTCTCTAAGAAGGAAACACTAGAACATTTTTAGACCAGTGTATCTATAATGGTATAATCAGTAGCCCAGTCAAAATGAAAAACTAGCAACTAGAGTATCATATTCATTTTGATTATATTCCATTGAGAATAACAAAAACCCTCAATACAACAGAAGTGCAAGCAAGATAGTGAGCAGAATAGATAAATTATTCAGGATTGAGGTGGAAGCTCCACAGATCCACCCAGGATCCAAGCTTCTACATTACTACTGCCTGAGCACATAACTTTCATTTCTAAACAATGTCATGGTCCACGATGTCTGGCAAAACCTTCAGCATCCATGTATCCCAAAGATAGCTAAGACCAAACAAAGCTTCTTTCAGGTCAATTAGCTCTCCATTGAGAAATCTTTATAACATACACTTGTTAGTCTAGATGATTCCCCACTTCCACTTACACAGCTAACTGAAAATAATGTTTTGTTCTAAATAGCAATGTGTATTACATAATAATGGAGGTTAGCCATTAAGAAGGACAAATTGAATGAATTATGGGGTCGTCATAGAACTGGAGGTTTCTGACACAGGAATATCAATAGGCACACGTTTGAGATTTCATATTGACCTATCTGAGCATCTTCAAATTTATAAGGGGGAGAAATTCCACCTAGATAAATTTCGGTTTGCCAATATTGCAAAGAGAGATGGGACTTAAAAGAATAATGTCCCTAAATGACCTTGCTTATAAAGGTGTAAATTATTTGAAGATGAAATGTCAAGACTACTACTTGGGGATTATTGTTCCATTCGTGCAGGGTATAGGAGGTATTTTTGTTTTCCTTTGCTTTCACTCACTTCAATATTAATTTAGGAACATTGAGGTATATACAGTTTAGCCTATGTGCTCTGTGGTAGACTAATTCTAAAGATTAGTCTAATTGTAAGTCATGATTAGATTGACCCTACCTACTCATTTTCAATGAATACTGCCACTTAAATTTCCAGTTTTCTCATGGGCGCTCATTGGACAACCATGGAGACAGACCATAGGGATGCTTTTGAGCAAGGGTTAAGAGATTCCTCAAAGAGTCCAGCCATTATGACAAGCTACAGAATGTGGATCTGAGATAATGCAAAATAATTTACTTATTGAAAAGATCACAGAATGTTGATATGTTTCACCTTCTAATAATTTCTACTCTTTAAAAGCAAGATCAGCAAGAAGAGCCACTCTTATAGCTGTCATCATGATTTCCAAGTGAAAAAGAAAAAAAAAAACTTTCTCCAGGCAACATTTCCTGTCTTCTTTAAATTTGAAGATGCTTAGACGGTGTCGGTGTCAAGAAATGAGACTGCCATTTGAAACTGACAAAAAGTGATTCTAACAATCTGGGGTTGTCGACTTTTAGAAGCATGGGGACATCTAATGTAGTGCTGGCAGAACACCTGGTACGGAGCATTCAGTCCCATCTCTGCATCGTCCCCAGGGCTGGCATATCTCAAAGGAGATAATCATACACTTCCGGAAAAGTCCTACTGAAGAAGTCTTAGAGCTCAAAGTCAAGCAGTCACTTGTTAAATGAGCTCTGAGTAGACTAAAGGAGGGAGATCAGAAGTTGTGTCTAGTATGGAAGGCAGGACCTTCTACAAAAGGACTAGTTTCTCTAACCTTATGGAACCTTGGGGAAAGAACTTGTTAACAATTGGTGGTGATTGTGGACTACTGTAATAATCATGGTTTATCTTTGAGGCATTCCCACCGTAAGTAACTTCTTAAAGTGACTGGAGTGGAAAAGGAATAACTGATTGCTCTATGCCAATGGAAACCCCTTGTACTTACAGATAAACAAAGCAAATGATGTCAGCAAAAGACTATAATCTCCATGAGGGGAGTAATCCACTCTCTTCTTTAGAACTGGTTTCTTAATATGTAGCATAGTGTGAAAGATAGAACTAATAGACTTTTAATTGACAGAGAAAGGAAATTAATTTAACATGTTCTGTCCTTGATACTGGGCCAAAAGTACTGTTATAAATACCAAGGTGGCCCAAGTAATAAACCAAACTATTAGCCAGGGAATTAGCTGAATATTATCCCAAAATAAGTCAAAGATTTCTTGGAGGTTTTATTGTTTGGAAAGATCCCTGAGGAATAGAGCAAATGAGTGAGTGCCGGGTGATACGGAATCACCGGAAGTCTTTAAAGAGTATGGCCATGTTATTAAACTTAAGAGTTCACAGGATGTCCAGGGAGGAGAGCATTGCAATAGTTGGAGAGAGACAAGAAGATTCACCGGCAGGGGTGGGTTTCCCTAACCACTGCACAGCTTGTCCTCAGATCCAGATTAGCTATCCTTTTCCTCTTCTTACATATTGGGTACTCTGGTGAAGTACAATGTTTGTGTTTTCACTGAATTCTTACAAATTTTGGAAGGTATTATCTGACTTAATTTCTATGGGAGAAGATGAAATGCTTGTGTTAGTTGATTCTCTGAAGCCACAGCAATAGCAAATTCTATCATTTAAAATTTTGATCCAAAATGTTTCAACAGCAGAGACTGAGCTGCTAATCACTTCACTCCACTACATCTGAGCATGTCTTCTATGGAGAAAGTACATAGCTTTTGCAAATTCTCACAAATTCTTCTGCATCTGAAAGAGAAGCAGTATTCCAGACTCCAAGTGCCAGGAAGATAGAGTCTCCTTGTGGTTAGATGGGAGAACGAATAAATGAATGCATGGAATGATAAATGGGTGGTCTCTGGATTGATTATCCTGTAGCTAGTCTTTTCCCCCCAACTGTCCCCTGAACTTCACCCTAAATAATGTTTCTGAAGTATTAAACTGATCTTGTCAGCTATCGACTTTAAAGATCCTCATTCTCTCTTTGCCATCTACAGCTTAAGGCTAAAAGTCTTAGAATACATATCCTTCTAAAGCTTAGTCCAATGGTTCTCAACAAAGGATGGTTTTGTTCTTTAGGGAACATACATTTTTGTTGTTATTAACGGAAGTAAAGATGCTGCTGACATCTATGGAACAAAGATGCTAAACATTCTACAAATGCATGGTGCTGACTCCAGCTTGAAAATGTCTCTCATTAGAAATCTGGACCTATCCTTGATAAACATTTAGAATGTTATTTACCAATAATAGCTACCCTGTATTATAGATGAGAGACCCCAGTCCATAGTCCCCACACTCCCATATGATTTCATGCTTCTTTATTTTTATTCATCTTCCCTTTGCTGAGATCATTCTTGCTCCTTGGTACCTTTGTTCCTTCTTTCAAGTTAATTCTAATTTTCACTTCTAAAAATCTTGCTGGAATTCCCACTTCTGCAGACCAATACCATTCTCAGCATGCATTTAGAATGACATTGACCTGTGCTATACTGAATGATATATTTCCATATCTGCCTTCCATCTCTTAACTATGAACTAAGGAAGGACAGAAACACGGTAAATTGGGAATAGAAATTATTGTTCTCAGATAATTATATTCTAAAGTATATAAAGTGCTAATCCATACTAAGTACCTGATACCTATGAAGGATTCAATAAATAGTACTTCTATTAATGACCAGGCTAGTGCTTCTCTGGTTTTGTGAATGCTATAGACCAATTCAAAGAAATGGGCAGTACTACACAATCATACTTAAGAAATGGGTCAATTTAAAGAAAAATATTAGGTCTACTCTAGTATAGTTGGCACAGAGCTGAATCAAAATTCATGAAAAATCTTAGAAAACTAAAGTTTAAGAAAGTGTTGAAACTACATGAAATCATTTTAATACCACCTAGTACCCTCTACCATGTGCCAGGCACCAGGATAGGCACCACACATTACCACATATTATTTAATCTATATAAGTAAAAAATAAATATTTCATGTATATGCATATTCACACAGAGAGACATATGATCATTAACCTATTTTCCTTGATACAGATGAAAAAATCAGAGCTGCATAAAAGATACCCTAGTTTTCCTACTATTATACAGAACCCTGTGTGGGAACCCTGAGTCAGACTGTTAGAGGGAAGCCAAGTATTTAACTGATGCTCTATGTCTTCTTTATTGCACAGTTAGTCCTGCAACTGAAGGCATTTTGAACTTTGTATAATCAAAGGGCTCATGTTTAGAATTTGCTTTTACACACAGGTTTTTCTCTGTAGGATCCTGCTGTCTTCTACACTGATACTGAGGTCAAAATTAGCTAGAACTTTAAGTCAGTCACAGGACTGGTTGACCTGAGAGTCAACTCCCTTCAAGGCAAGTTTTCAATTAGCAGAGGAAGACAGCACTGTCAAGTGCTGACATCCCAACCAAGAGCTCCTTTCTGCTCAGGGTTATTTCTCAGGGAAGGTTGTTGAGGGATGGGTACATTCTCCAGCTAGAGGCTATGCCAGTGACCTTTAATGCTAGTTTAGCTTAAACGCATTTTGACATTTTGAAAAAATTAGTATATTTTTACAAGGTGGGGCAAGCATCACAAATTAGACCTAATGGTATGCCTATAGGCTGGGTCAGCAGAGTCGACAGCCTTCGCTGCTGCTCTCAAGACTCTTCTGAGTCCCACTCTAAAAGAAAATGTTTTTCTACTACCACATGCAACTCCCCACTTTAAAAAATCACAGTTGTATAAATGGCAGCAGCTTCTGGAAGTTAACCTTAGATCTATCTCAGTAGCAGAGAGTTGTGGGATCTCTCCACAATTAACAGATGCTTGTTCCACCAGCCAGAGTCAGCTCAAAAACATCACGACATATGTTGGGTGGGGCGGAAAGGCTCTGTTTTTACTGTGTGGGTGTAAAGCACTAGTTCCTTGAAAAATTACCTGGAAATGGACATATTTAACATAAAAATGGCATAAAAGGAACTGACAACCTCAAAGCAGTGAAAAGGTCCATCCTCTAAAACAATGGCCCCTCGACTACTAAGTAGGCACACAGCTTTCATCTGAGCAGATCTCATAGACAAGCTGCCCCACCGAATCAAATGGGAATTAAAGGGATTCTGTGTAGCTGGCATAGAAAGTGTCTCAAAAGCACAAAGGCCACTTTAGTCACAGAAAACTGCCAGAGGGTAGCTCATTTGATGGGAAAGAAAACAAACAGACACAGTGTCTGGTGTATTTTTGAGGCAATATTAAATCTAATAAACATGACACCAATAGTATCGGCTTAAATCGGGTTGAGAGAGTTGGAGAATTTCACACCGCCAGCCTTTATCTCAGAGGCTGCCTTGATAGCTGAGAACACAGTCTAAAATATGTTCCTTCCCTAGCTTCTGGCAGGTGTGTGCCATTCCTGGGCCTCTGCCCTGGCTCTGGCTCCCTGAGTGGGGATAATTAGAACGTCATTTCAGCCAGCTTTGTTTTTTCTGGGTCACTGACTTCAGACTCGATCAAAATAGGAGTGTTGTACTGAAATAAATTCATTTCCTCTTCCTCAGCCAGCCCTGACTTATTTCCTAGGGGACCGTGTTCCATAGGACTAGAGCCCACAGACAGCTTCTGTACAAGTTTGATAGTGTATATAGAGGTCCAAGGTGGGGGCACAGGGTGAAGGAAGAGTCAACCCTCCACAGTAGCAACAGCAGCAACGGCAGTGGCAGCAGGCACTCACTCTGTCTCTCTGTGGCAGCACACTAACACGCAAAGGCCTCCGATAGACATGCTGAGGAGCACATCACCACAAACTGTTCTGGGAGCTGTGGATGCTGGTGTTTAATGTTTATCCAATGGCCTCAGTCCGAAAGGCTTTGTAGAACATGCATAATACAAGCTGAGCTTTATACCCCATTAGCACGCAAATTCCTAGATGCCCAGAGGCATATGGTACTGGCCAGAGAAGGCCAGCAGTTGTAGAGGTGGAAGTAGAGGGCACAGAGAGATGTGGGGACACAATGAGGTTGCTGGGCATTTGGGGGACACTCAGGCAGGGGGGCAAAGGGCCTCACGTGGTATAACAAGGAGAAGCCAAAGGCAACCTCTTTTTTCCTCACAGCCCACCCTTAGAGGGCACAAGTAAAAAAATAAGTTCTTATCTCAGACATTAGATTGGGCCTTTTCCCACTTTATTAATCGCTGTACATAAGGCCTCTCTCAGCTGAGGAAGTTAGTGAGCCTCAAAATGCAGTGACAGTCCATATCTACTTTCCAAACGTTCTGATTCCGTGAGAAAAACAAAGACTTCCATCGGCTTTCCCACAAAGTTGAAAAGCATAGTTACATTACTTCCACTATTTTAGTCCTGAATAAGATATTTTTCTGCCTTTATCTAGCCTGAAAGGAGAGAAATGGATAATAATGAGTGCTGATGTGGGGAGTCCAATATGGAGCAGAGTTCTCTATGGAGTGCCTAGGGATAAGCAGTCAGCATCGGGAAATGTCAGGGCAAGCCCTGAGCCAACTCATGTCCAGAAAGGAACTACAGTGAAATCATGTTTAGTTTGTATATTCTCAGCATCTAGCACAGCCCTTGGACAGGGCACACTAGACATACATGAGCACACACGTGTGCCCACGTGTACACACACACACACACACACTGTTTTATTCCTCTCAAACATCTCAAGTCTCTGTGCTCTCAATACCCTACACTGCCCTCCAGGTTTCAATAGCATAATTCCTTACCTAGCCTAATGCAAAAGCCTCCAAACTGGCTGGCCTCACCTCTGCCTCCCACATTGTCTCTAGAGCAACCACTAAGATCCATCTGGAACCCAAATATACCTATGCCATCTTCCTACTTAAAGCCCTTCAGTGACTACCCCAGTCACAAGAACAAAACTGATATGTGCTTCCTTTCATTACCTGGCATATTTGTTTAGCAGAGATGCCATAACAAAATAGCAAAGTTGAGGTGTCTTCAATAACAAAGTTTATTTTCTCAAATCTCTGGCCACTGGAAACCAAAGACACAGATGTTGACGTCTCCTAAGACCCCTCTTTTTTAAATTCAGATGGCCATCTTCTTGATTCACATATAGACAACCTCCAAGTGTGTGCAGTCCTAACATCTCCATTTTCGTAATCCCACTTACAGTTTGGAGAGGTCTCCACTCTTACCATATTAACTATCCTAATTTAATCGTTAGATGCCCTAGCTCCAAACACAGTCACATTGAACGTTAGTACTGCAAGACCTAACTTTGAAAAGGACAGGATTTACTCTGCAACATCTAGTCACTCTCTACCTCCTGGTTGGCATCACTTTATTATTTCCACACACTGAAACTATATTAACCTTACAGAAATATTTATTCTACCCAAGATGAGTCATATCGTCTCTGATGTTTGGGCTTTTACCCTTGCTATTTGCTCTACCCAAATGGTCCTTGCACTTACACCGCTCTTCTCCTACTGGTCACTTCACCCTTGGCTTACAAACCATCATATTTATTAATATCCTGCCTCCACATCTATGTGAAGTCCTCTCATGCCCTTTCTATTGCTTCCTTCTCACAACATGGAGAGTAATCGCTAATAGTGCTTACAAAGGCTCTACCAGACCAAATGTTCCTTAAGGGCCTAGGTTTATGTCTTGGAAAACTGTATTTTAATCCCTAAAGCTTAGCACAAGGCTTAGTAAAGAGAATGTTCTCATCAAACATTCGGGGAAATCAGAAGCCAACCTGTTTCTTCGCCAAGTTTGAGGACCCAAGAAGTAAACGAGACCCAGCTAAGTGAGAAGTGTGTTCCCACCTGAGACTCCAGATCAATAGCTAGCAGACTTGCATAATATACAAGATGGATATTAGGCCTATGCTAATGGCAGGCCCTGACCAAAAGGCTGTTGACTGGGTAAAAATCTGGTTTCCCCAGGACTTCATTGTCCAAAAATCTTTATGACTTTGCTTTTCTAAGCATATACAAGACAATAAAAGAATTGTGTGTGTGTGTGTGTGTGTGTGTGTGTGTGTGTGCACGTGCGTGTGTTGATCCAGAAGTCAATAACCTTCAAAATCATCTAGAGATTCGTAAAAACACAGGCAGCTGGGTCCGTGTTCTAAGGGATTATGATACAGTGCGCCTAGGATAAAGCCTCAAAGTTTGCATTTCTAATTATTTCTCAAGTGATGCTATGGTTGTTAGTTCCAGAGACCACACTGTGAATTCCACTTATCTAGAAGATACTTTGGATTGTGGAAAACAATTTATATTGTGTTGGAAATAGCATAAATGATAAATATGTTTAATAAGCTGTGTGATTACCTATCCATCCCTCATTATCAGACAGCATCAATGTTGCTGAAATCAGTAATAGTACAGAAACAATAAGCTATTTATTACTCTTGAGGTAAAATTGTCTCTGGAAAGATGTGGTAACTTAGTGGTATGTGTTCTGCTTGTTCTTTTTGTAGGTGCGATTAGAGTGGCCAACCGACCTTACAGTCAATCCCATGGACAACTCATTGTATGTCCTGGATAACAACATCGTGCTGCAGATTTCTGAGAACAGGCGTGTGCGGATCATTGCAGGGCGTCCCATTCACTGCCAGGTGCCCGGCATCGATCATTTCTTGGTCAGCAAAGTAGCAATTCACTCCACTCTGGAGTCAGCTAGGGCCATCAGCGTCTCCCACAGCGGGTTGCTCTTCATCGCAGAAACAGACGAGAGGAAAGTGAACCGCATTCAGCAAGTGACCACCAATGGGGAGATCTCCATCATAGCCGGCGCCCCCACTGACTGCGACTGCAAAATTGATCCCAACTGTGACTGTTTTTCAGGTATGACCTTTTTAGCAATTCACCAGCTCCCCCTCTCTGTTTTCAAAAGCAAAACCTGCATCAGAAAAGCGTAAAGGAAAACAAAAAGGAATTCGTATAAACAATTGTGTGGGCTTGCAGAGAAAGCAATGTATTGGGAGTTAGCGCTGACAGCTGACTGAGTGACCCAGAAAAACCATAAAACCTTTTCACAATTCATCTGCCTTACTTGTTACGCAGAGATAAGTATATTTCTCCATCATGTCACCTTGCTGTTCTTGGGATAAACAGATGTAATAACTTTCCAGATTCTCAAAAAAGTTAACATCATACAAATTTAAGATCGTGCCGTTATTTGTGCTTTAAAGGAAAATAGGTTGAGAAACATATTTACTGATTTTATTAAGCCACTTGCCCTAAGTGACTGCCTTCCAGATGGAAAGCATGCTCTATTAGATGGTTGAAAGGACCCCAAGCAGACTGCTGTGAGAATGTTCAGGAAAAATTAAATTCCCCAAATGCAAATTCTTACGGCATCAGTCTCCTGTGTTACTTGATGCTAAAAGCTCTGAAATTCCATAAACAACGGTGCCCTTTTAGCTGAAATGGGAGAGGAAAAGACGATCCTTTTCCACAAACATGGAATAGTTATAACAGAACTCTAAATGTCAACAGTTCTGTTCATGTCTGAGGAGTGGAAGTCCCTCCCTGCTACATGCAAACCTATTAAGCTACTCACCCAGGACTGAATAGCCCTCATAAGTTTTGTGTTTCCTTGAGCCAGAAGAATCCAGAATCAGTAAGTTGTCCTATATGACTTTGTTCAATATTTCCTGCATTTTCCTGGACAATGAGATTTATAGATGTTTTAGTAATTTATATCTTTTATTCAAGGTGTATCTACTATTTATGTCAGTTACCAGCTTTGGTATTTGGAATTATTGTTAAACTTACATACAGACTTAGCATATTCTGACAGTGGAACAAAGGAAATTAACAGAGGAAATGACATCTAAGCATAGTAGGACCAGAAGATTCTAAAAACAGATCCTGCAAATAACAAAAGGAATGAAACTTATGAACTGGCAGGCAAATTTTGTGTGGCTATCGTTATTTGCTGTTCTTGTATCTTGCAATACAATAGATTCTGAACAGCAGGATTTAGGAATTCGCAGAATTGGTGTAACTGAGATAATTATATCTTACTGTTCATCTTTAGTGTTACTGACTACAATCTTTTGAGAATTACAATCTTTTGAGTAAATGGGTTTCAAAATCATCAGGGGGCATGCAAAGAATGATGGTTCCCTGATTGGTTTTTTCTTTTCTTTAAAATGATTTTTGATGTGTGTTGCTTTAAATCTCAGGTATGCTCACTCAAATTCTTTGGGTGTCAATTATTAAAACTGGGTCTTTTTTCCCCCATAGGTGATGGTGGCTATGCCAAAGACGCAAAGATGAAAGCCCCTTCCTCCTTAGCAGTCTCACCTGATGGTACCCTCTATGTAGCAGACCTTGGAAATGTTCGAATTCGTACCATCAGCAGGAACCAAGCCCACCTGAATGATATGAACCTTTATGAGATTGCCTCACCTGCTGACCAAGAACTCTACCAGTTCACTGTCAATGGAACCCACCTACATACCATGAACTTGATAACAAGGGACTATGTATATAACTTCACCTACAATGCTGAAGGTGATCTGGGTGCAATCACTAGCAGCAATGGCAATTCAGTGCATATTCGCCGGGATGCAGGCGGGATGCCCTTATGGCTTGTGGTGCCTGGCGGGCAAGTCTACTGGCTGACCATAAGCAGCAATGGTGTCCTGAAAAGAGTGTCAGCCCAAGGCTACAATTTGGCCTTGATGACCTACCCAGGAAACACGGGACTTCTAGCAACAAAAAGTAATGAAAATGGATGGACCACTGTTTATGAGTAAGTTTCTAATTTCCAACCCCACCTTTGTTGTTATTTGAAAGAGAATTACAGTAACAACATGGTTTAGTAATTGATAGCTGTTGCGTGCTATTTTCTCCTAACGATCACAGATAAAAAAATAAAAAGTAAGTAGTCAAGAAGAAAATTTTACCCAGCTCCTAGGGTGGGACCCATTTTGCCTAAGCAGTTTGTAGAGCATAATGCTTAAAGTATCGTGTGACGCTGCAGGAGACAGGAAAGAGGTATAAGTCCATACACACACACACAAAAAAAATCCACAGCATCCCTGGGAAGACAAGGTACAATTGTATCTAAATAACAAAACTAAAGGATGCTGCTAAAGCAGTAAAGAAGCAGTGTGATTTAACAAGTATTTACTGATCTCTGTGGGGTTTAATGGATGAATAAACAAGTCTGTGCCCAGCCCAACTCAGTATTCGTTGCTGTGGGAGATAACGGTGAAGCTGGAATGGAAGAAGTGGACCTTGAAAGGCAAATGTAAAATTCCATGGAGCACATGCTGACTAGCAGCTCTGAGACCCTGACTGCTTCTGCGAAATGTGGAGCCAGGTGCTTCAGTGCAACCCCAGGCTTCCTTGGTGCCCCTGCACAAGTGGAACCTAGCATGCAGTGGCAGTTACAGACTAGTTAATCCTGTTATAACTTCATTTCACTGGGAGCTAACACAAAGTATGTCTGACAGCAAGCTACTAGGAATTACCATGGCATGGAAATAAAGACCATTGCCCTTACCTGGTTTCCGAGTCAATCTGCCCAGCAAGCCAGACTGGCAGCCCTCGGGAAGCACTTTCCCCACAAAGGAAGCTGCCTAGTTTCTAACAGTATACCGAGTGAGAATAATTCCTAGAGTCAGAACTCAGAACCTGGGATGACAGTCAAGTTGACGGCTTTAAACCATGAAGAAGTGGAGATACTAAGTTTGATGAGTTTCACGCGTGACTATTCTTGTACGGCTGTAGAGGATATGAAGAGAATATGTCCAGGCCCACAAAAGCCTCCTGAGGAAAAGAACAAAGCAACTGTCCTTCAAATTTTGGAGCATTTCCCAAAAAAAAAATGTCATTTATACAAAAGACCTGAACAGCTACTCCAGTTTCACTTGGAGAAATGTGCTCAGTAGTTTCTGTTGCAGGACTTCTTCTATTTGAGGGATGGGTTGTTTGTTTAAGTTTTCTTATATCTTAATAAAAGCAACAAAAGCTGCTGTTCTCTAAGGATCTACTTACTGCTAGATGTTGTGTTAGGTAATTATTATACATCATTTTATTTGGCTTTCTTTGTAACAATGTAGAATAGGTTCTCCTAGCACTCCCATTTTATACATAAATAACTAAGCCACAAATATAGTTAACTGGTCCTGATTCACCCAGCTATACAGAACTCAAATGCCAATAATCTAAGTCAAGAAGTCTTACTTTAAAATAGCCTTCCTTTAGGAAAATTAATCTCTAATGAGACACTTTTAATGTCTTTTAAAACAAGTCCCACTCCAGATCACAATGCAGTTAAAATTAGGCAAGAAAATCTTGAAACCTGCCTGCTGAATTCAGTCCTCCCAAAATAAATAGTTGATAAGTTAACTAGTTTTCAAAACAACCAGGTAATCTGTTTCCTTTTCATTTGTTTGATTCACATTTGTTGAGTATTTGCTATGTACTACAAAATGTTTCAGGCATGTCTAACCTTTAACACTGAGGCAGAATGGTGTCATCTACTAAGTTCACACAAGAACTATGGCATCAACTTACAAAAAAAACCCAAAAAATTCATGTTTTAAGTAAGTTCATGATTTTGTATTGGCCTTCACTCACAACTATCCTGAGGTGTGTGCAGCCTGTAGGCCACAGGCTGGACATGCCTGCTAAGTGTGGCAATATAACCAATAACAGAAAGATAAAGTTCCATATATTCATGGAGCTTACATTGTACTAGAGGACAATAAGTTGTATAGAATTTCAAATAGCAATGCTATATGAAGAATTTATATATGTATACATATATATGTAAATATGGTATAAGATGTATTAATAATCTTGAGCTAGTAAGATGACTCAGCAGGTAACGGTGCTTGCCCCCAAGTATCATAACCTAAGTTTGATCCTAGGGACCCACATGGTGGAAGGAGAGAACTGACTCCCATAAGTTGTATAAGTTGTTCTATGACTTCCCCCTTTGTCCCATAGCACATTAAGATAGATAATAGATAGACAGACAGACAGACAGACAGATAGATAATAGAAAGATAGATAAGATTTATGAAAAACTGTATACATTTTGAAAATAAGCATAATCAATACTTAATGACAAAGTAGATGTAGTTAGTATTTGTGGGAAAGCTGGGTCAAAGACAGTTTCAAAGTTTTTGGCCTAAGCAACATAATATAGGGATTTCTATTCTTAGAAAGAAACATTATACAAGAAGTATTGTAAGGTAAGAGACTAGAAATTCGATTTCTGACAATCAGTTAAACATTTAAATGGGTGAGTCTGAAATTCAAAAGAAGCTAGAGATCTACATTTGGAGTCAACCAATGTTTAAAATGTATTTAAATCCATGAAACAGATGAGATCTCCAGAAAAGTGAGTAAAGACTAAGAAAAGATAGCAACAGAATGATTCTGAAGATCTTCAGAGTTTAGCTTAAGAAAGAATGGCAAAAGAGACTGGGAAAGGAGGGCCATTGAACTAGGGAAGCAGCATGTCCAGGAAGTTAATTGTTTTAGTCCAACCCATTTGTACTCTTAACCAAACTGCCTTAGATAAGGTTATTCATAAACAATAGGAATCCACTGTGAGTGTGTGTGCATATGTGTGTGCAAATGTGCTCACACAGTGGCATGCATGCCAGAGGACAACTTTGTAGAGTTGATACTCTCCTTCCACCTTTACAGGGATCCTAGGGATCAAACTCAGGCCATTAGGCCTGTGCAGCAAGTGCTTCTACTCACTAAGACACCTTGCCAGGAGGTATAAAATCTAAAATCCAGGTGCCAGCAGAATCAGTGTATGACATGGGGGTACCTTCTGCTTGCATGATGGTACCTCTTACTGTATGTCTTTATATGACAGAAGTAGGGAAGAAAAGAGGTAGACTCTTTCCCCTATAACTCTTTCATAAAATCACAAATAACATTATGGAGACAGAACCCTCATGACCTAATCATCTCCTAAAGACCTCTTAAAGTTGGAGAGAGCTCAGTGGTTAAAATCATCAGCTGCCCTTTCAGAGAACCTGAGCTCAATTCCCAACACTGCACGGCAACTCACAACTATCCTTAACTTCAGTTCCAAGGTATCTAGACATATCAGTCACGCAAGTAGTATGCATACATGTAGGATAAAAAACACATGTACACATAAAATTTTAAAACATTACAATAAATGTTAAAAATAAAAGCCGACTTAAAATAATTCAATTTACAAAATTGGGGGAAGCACTCATGCTCCATCACTATGCAAATCTGGTGACTCAAAAAGGACAAAGGGGCTAAGTGACAGTTCAATGGTAGATGACCTGCCTCACATACACATGACCCTGTGGAAAATGTCTGGCATCCCCAGAAAAAAAAATGAAAGTGATCAGATATTAATAAGTAAATTGGTCCTGAGAATTGATCATTCTATTTTGAATTGTGAAGATCATTATTTACCTGAAAGGGGGAAAAGGGGGAAGATTCTGAAACACAGTGAAGGACTGAAGCCTGGATAGAACAGACTGATGAAAGACTGGATAGATGCATAAATGTTCATGACACCACTGTTGGTAATAACCAAGAAATGTTCATCAAGTGATGAGTGGATGTGCATAATGCAATCTACAGGTATCATGAAGTTATACTCAAAAGTAGAAATGAAGTTTTGATAAACGCTAAAACATGGATCAACCTTACAGCATTAAGTGAAAGACACCAAACACAAGAGGAAAAGTATCATATGGTTACATTTATGGAAAATTCCCAACGGAGGCAAAACCATATAGATATAACATAGGTTAGTAGTCATCCAGAGCTGATGAAAGAAATGACCTGGGGATGTGGGCAGGGCTAATGAATATAGGGCTTGTTTGGGGAATGGTAGGAATGTCCTAGAAGTGGTGGCAATGGTTATATAACATGACCAGTGTACTGAAATATTAGAAGCTTGTACCCTTTAAAATGCTAAATTTCATGGTATGTGAATTCTCTCTCAATAACAATAAAAAGGAAATAGGAGAAAGACTGGATACAGTGAACGAAGAATTACTTTGAGGACCTTTGCTATAGGGAGTAGAGAAATTAGAGCGCATGGTGGGGGTGAGGAATGAAGTCAACAGAAGGATTTTTTGTTGTTCATTTTTGCTTGATTTGGGTTTGGGTTTGGGTTTGAAGCAGAGTCTCACTGTGTAGCTTTGGCTAACCTGAAACTCACTATGTAGAGTAGGCTAGCCTCAAACTTAGAGTATTTTAGTGAAATGTATTTGCTTGCTAATATAAAATTGCAGCATTGAGATAAAAAAATTATGATGCCCAGTAGAGAAGAGAGTGCTACTCAAAGATCAGTTTGTGTGCTAGCTTTCCGCTGTTGGCACCTTGAAGCAGGGGCAATATGATAAGCAGTATCCCCCAAACCTGCAAACCTGTCACCAAAATTCAGCCCACGATCAGTATAGGGAAAGGTACTAACATCATTGTAGCATAACCAGTATTGAGACTCTAAGGAATAGGCATCACAAGCATCCACAGGGGAGTAATCTTGGCATGTTATGGCCACAAAGAAAAATTAGAAGTCATTTTATAAATTAAGGAGCAGAGTCCCAGAGCAAGGAAGTAACTTGCCCATTCAGAGCTAGAGTTAGACTTATTCTCTCTGTTCTACCACTACCACACTGTGTTCCATAAAAGTGTGGACATTTGAGATCACAAGAATGACAATGCAGAATATGGAGATCTAGAGGAGGAAATGAATATGACAACAGCATTAGATAACGAAGAAGGCTGTTCTTTCCCCACATCCTTAACTCCGGAAAAAAAATATGCTGAAATGATCACAAACAAATTAGATGTGTTGAGAAAATATACCTCTTCCCTTTGAAGCTTTCTGTTCTTAGGCTGAACAGCAGTCCCTAACAAACCACAGCCCCTATCCTACCTTGCCTGGCCGTGTAAGAATGCATGGCTTTCTGTCCCTGATAATGGGCTTAAATCACGTACCTTCTGCATGTGTCTTGTTTCACTTATATTCTCCTTACTGTAGCCCAGGCCTGATATCTCCACAAAATGTCCTTGTCCTCCTGAAGTTGGGGAACACACAATTGAACCTACCACCTCAATTAGGGTCAGAACGGTGCTAAGCATGGAAGAAACTGAAAGGCTCTCCTAAACCTCAAATGTTTTTCTAAAGTCAGAGAGTGGCTTCTTTGGCTAAAGGGAACAAATTTTCTTTCAAGTTAAAAACAGAAATTCTGTTGTGGGATTAGAAGCAAAATTTGTCAGGATGGATATTTGATGTGTAGAGAGACCCATGAGAGTAATCTGTTCAGCTTTCGATTATCTGCAGCTATTGAGAGGAGAAATGACACAAATGACCCCGAGCAGTGGGTAATGCGAACGGGACTGAAAACAGCCTCTTGTGCAGTAGTACTGTAGGGGCTTTTATTCTATGATGGGATATTGTTTAAATAGTCCATTGATTTTCATAATTCTGTTTGATTTGGACCAAGATCAAAATTACACACCCCAAGTATTAGTACTTGAAGCCTCACTGCCCATAAGCATCCTGAGTGTCAGGGGGCAGGAGTGAGAAGCTGACCACGGACAAATGGCTAACAAGGAGGTGACTGTCAACACAAGAGTACTGGAACAATGAGAAATGCATTCCGCCCTGACAAGCTAATGGGCCCCTAATTGTAATGACCCTGCCAGTGGATATCCAAGGGAAAGGCTTTGTACTTCACATAATGAGCTCACCCTCAGAACTGAAATTGTAACCATGATGCTTTTCCTTATTGTTCGGGTATTTTCCTGGCAAAAAATCTTCTGCTACATTAAATGGGAAAGGTGCCAGGCTAAGGCCAGACCATCAGTTGTCTCTGCTGTCAGGTTACGCCAAGTTAACAGCTCCTCAGTCCCTTTGCCCTTTATAGGAAGTCCTTGCACTTGGGAGGACCTCTGTATTTCCATGCGTTATTGATCTTTCAGTCCTCTGCATTCTGTTTCTAGACTCTTGTTAGTGCGTTTCTTTCCACACACACAAAAAGCCACTTACTGACAAGTGAGAAAAGCTTTCTTGTTTCTCGATGCCTTATAGACTATTTCTTTAAATGCTGAGTTTTCTCAAGGGTGACCAATGAGGGATCTCCCTCCCTCCAAGATTAGATTAGAATGGGGCCAGGTATGTAAACCATGTCTCCATGCAGAAAGATTTACATGATAGTCACTCCTTCAAACACTTGAAATGGAGCTGGAGAGATGGCTCCTCCACTGACAGTTAAGGCTTATAACCAAACATATGAAAAATTCTACTGTCTTATAGAGCCACGGGACAGGAAAAAAAAACTAAGGTGTTATAGGTGCAGCCCTTGCCTCCAAGTAGATAAATGACTACAACTTACTAAACAAATAGGAGGTTAAGATGTAGTTCAATTAGTAGAGTGCTTGTTTAAGGCATATAAGTCCAGGGGTTCTGTCTACAGCCCCCATCAAACCATCATCTCAGTTACCTACAAGGTTCTAATCCAGCCTTGAATATATGAGACTCTCTCTCAAAAACAAAAGTAAAATCGCCACACATGTAAACAAGAATATAATAATATGGATTGTCCCTTCAGGTACAAAAGATAGACTCAACATCTTTGTTCAAATACCTTTCTTTGTACCAAGCTTAGCTATGGTTCAACAATGAAACAAGCAGAATTATGGTGATGCTGTAGAGAAACCAAATAAAGATTGGGAGCACAGAGAGGCAAGAAAAGGTTTTCAGAGGCTGACAAGGCTGCATTTTCACAGAACATCTACTTAAACTGTGTTAGTCTTCCTATTCTAGTTTGCTTTCTGTTGCTGAGCTAAAACACCAAATAAAAGAAACTTCGGGAGGAAAGGGTTTGTTTTGTCTTCAAGGTTATAGTCCATCATTGAGAGAAATCAGGAGAGGAACTCAAAGCAAGAACCCAGAGACAGGAACTAAAGCAGATACCATGCTGCTTACCGGCCTGTTCCCCATGCCTTACCCAACCTGCTTTCTTATAGTACCTAGGCCCACCTACCCAGGGATGGTACCATTCACAATGAGATGAACCCTCCCACATCAAGCATCAATCAAGAAAATGTACCACAGGCTTCCCCACAGGTCAATCTGATGGAAGAGTTTTCTCAATTGAGGTTCCTCTTCCCGGATAACTCGAGCTTGTGTCAAGCTGACCAAAGTAACCATCACACCTCCCAACACTACTGTAGATGATCCTGTCTTCTCTCTAACCCCACTGATGCTCATATCCAGCTCTCCTTTCCATTTTCACTGGCAACATCCAATTACCACTCCTCTGGTAAAGCAGATGTTGTTTGAATCATACTCTCAGCCAGACTGAGAATGCAGAGATGACTGAGAGGCCAAAAGAGGTGAGCTTATAGCCGAGTGAGGGAAACAAGTCCCAGGGACAAGTGATCATAATACATTTGATGAAAACAAGAGCTCACCGTCTTCCCTCACAGGAACTGAGACAAGAGCCTCCTCAGAGTTCCTACTGCTCCCAGGCTCCCCATCCATGACTCATTGTCATCATAACATTGATCAGACCACCCTATCCCACTCCCCAAAAATATCTTTCCATGTCTCTATGTTTCCTAGTAACATCATATTTACCCTACAGCCTGGCGTACCTCCCCCCCCCCCACTGCTCAGGCCCAAGCTCAATTCTCCAGCCTTCCCTCCCACTTCCTTCCTAGAGAAATCTTGTGCTCCAACGGCATTTTCCCAATGTACACCTCACATATGTCTGTGCTTGTCTCCATGGTCCTGACCTATTTGAAAAGGCTTCTTTCCCTCCTCAGGCGCTGTACACCTTCCAGGACTGAAACACCACCACACCATGGTCTTCTTCCCACTCTTAGGCTCAGATCAGGAGGAATTGACCACTACCTTATTGGGCTTCTATGGTTCTGTTTTTACATATGCCCTGGCAGTATCCCTGGACCAGAATTATTTTTGTGCATGTTTTATCTGCCCTACTAGAAAGTGAGGGTTTTGCTCAACGTGATTTCCCCAGGACCTAGTGCATGACTCTATTAGCTGAATGAAAGTCAAATGGGAGCAGCACAGCACTGTGGACTTGGAAGGGCATCATAGAAAGCAAAGCACTATTGCTGATGAGAAAGATGGAGCCCACTATTTCCTAAAGAATGCTTATTAGATTGGTCAGTTTTGACCTGAGGTAGTAAAAAGGTCTGACTCATTTGTCCTTCCTTTTAAAAATATAAATAATGAATCACACATTTATGAATCTGAGTATTTCATTGTAAGCAAAGGTAGGGAAGCTTCTAGCTTCTATTCAGTGCAGTTTAGATCTGGTTTAAATGCTCCTCAGGGGAAAGATCACACTATCTTTTATGAGAAAAGATTAGACCAAATATATTTTTAATAATGTATAAATATAACTTCCCTCAGCTAAAGTATATTCCCCTCAAGGCTAATGAATTCTAGGGACTGAAGAGATGGCTCAGTGGTTAAGAGCACTGACTGATCTTCCAGAGGAGCCAGGTTCAATTTCCAGCACAGATAGGCTCAAAACTGCCTGTTACTCCAGCTCCAGGGAATCTGATACCATCTTCTGGCCTCCACAGGAACAACTGGTACAGACATACATACTGGGGAAACACCCATATACATAAAATTTAAATTTAAAAAGCATTACTTCCCTTTACATGCTACACCTGAGCACACACACATGCAAATGCTAGTACCTGCAGCCTATCACGGTGCTGAACTAAAGGGTAAGTGTTCAATACTAGTGTATGCCCTCACTGTGAGAACACTGAAAAATCAGTCTAGGAGTGAATTATTTGATGTCGACTCTCCTCTCACCAAACCCACTTCTAATGACCAGGAAGGCAATACTCATTGCCTAATAGCACAATTCCCTTGGCAGAAGTCTTGTGCCTGATTTAAATGAGCTCTCTATACTGCCTGGAGAAAGGAGGGTGTTGTTCTCATGTTGTGGCCTGGGGGGATCAGTTGAAGCGTTTTGGCTTGTACTCTCTGCACCAAAGGATGCAAGCTCCAAAGGGGAAAAAAAACACAACATGAGAGATTTTGATTAAACTTGTTTCTTTGACATTCAGCCTGGACAGATGCATTCCCTGGTGATGGGAGTTGGGGGTGGGGGGGACTCAAGCAAGCCCTGGGAAATCAAAGACTCTCTTTCTTTCTTGTCCACTTTGAGCAATCTTTCCAAACTTGAGGGGGTTGCCCACTGGTGTTTACATCTGCCGGTAGCTCTTCCTTTGGTAATGACCCCACAGAAGAGACATGGGCCTCTTATGTTTTGATCCAGAGCCATATAAATGATTGAGCGCATGAGAGACACCACACTACAAACACTACCAAATGTAACTGCTCTGACTGGGAGGAGCAGAATGTGACTGTGTAACCATGCTGGGGGCTGGTGTCCTTTGTTTGTGATGGAGCTACATACAAATGCACACTTTGAAATAAGAATCCCTGTCCAGCCACAGAAAGGAAATGAGGCAAGATTGCTTTCTAGCTACTAAGAGACAAGACAAGCCTATGGAAAATGTTACTTTATTCCCTTAAACATTGTCTTCCTCATGCGTAAAGGACCAAAAAGCCACCTCCAACCTAAATCTGTCTGGGTAATTCTAGTCTTATCCAGAACAAGCTCCTCTTTCCCAATGTACTTCTGTAGCCCTGGAAGCAGTGGCAGGAACAGCGAATGGAGGACTGTGCTTATGATGTTGAGAATAAACATTAAAATGCATCTTGGGCAAAAAGCATGTGACTTGGTGTTAAAAGTATTAAATAGATTGATTAGCAAACCAAATTTATCTACAAGCCTTTACTGTGGCTCACCAGAACTTTGGACTCTGGCATCTATGGGCACAGATGGCTCTCAATTGCATCCGAACTTGTCTTTCTCTCACAAATGGACACATAGCTCAGATGTAGAGCTCTTGCTTCAGGTCCAGTTCCAAGCAGAGCACATAAAATACAACAAAGGTCTGTGTGACTGTGGAGGGAAATGTAGTTGCCCACAAAGTGAGAAGAAAGCTGACAACCTGTACCTACATCTCAGGGCCGATTTCCTGCAAGAGAGGAGAACAATGGCACTGACCAAGATCTGAGGCAAACCCCTAGAATCCAGGAACGGGAAAACAATGAGGCAGTTGCCCACGCTAACTGGGGACCAGAAAGGAACTGCTGTATAACTCAAACTGCTGGGCTGGCACACTCTCTACTGAGCAAAGTTTGCAACAGCTGGCTCTGTCTGCGAGTTCGAAACTTCTCTTATGGGGAGTAGTAGGTTGATTCCTTTTGATGATAAAAGCTGGACATTGTTTTGTTCCTCTGGAAGGACCACCTGGCAGACAAAGGTTGGGACTGTGCCTACTCTTATCCCTATACCTACCCCTACCCGCAACCCTACCTAGCATAGCCTTTCTATGCTGCTTTCTGACCCAAAGCCTGCTGCTTACAGGTGCAGAGCCCAGAGCAGGCTGTAAGTAAACAGGCTGGGCAAAGGAAGGATTTGGCCATTAACCCCGGGCACAAATAGCAGCTCTGTTTGGCCTTGACAATGAGTCCTTTGCTGATAGTAACAGCACACCAAGCTTGTTTTACTGAAGTTCATTTTAAAGGCGGGGGGGGGGAGACCCAATTAAGCAACATAACAGAGTGTCTGTGATGTCAAAGGACCAGTTTGATTGATTCTCTGCATACACGCAACTATTTGCACTGATAATCTATGTGTGAGCATAGACATAACATGTGCATAGGAAATGGAACGTGACAGTGTATGCCCTCAAGTACAGCTCTATCCTCTGAAACATGGCCAAGCCGAAAGTTCGTGTAGATTTTCACATTTCAGCAGCAACCTAGGCTTCTTACAATCTTGTAGATTCACCCTGAACTACTACGCCCATTTCACAGAATTGTTAGAGGAGAGTGAGGGAGAACCAGACTCACCACCGTGTCTTTGCTGCATTCTGTTCACTCGGGGTAAAAATATATATATAATTGTTTAACATTTTAAAAGCAAATAAAAGTGCTTAAATATTTTTGCAATTTGCAACTTGAAAACAAAACAGTAATGGACTTCCAAGTGCGTGTCTTTACTTTTAATGAACTGTTTATTTTTCATGGTTCCATTGGCAATAAAAGACCAGCTCCGCATCAACAGCCTTCAGGGAGGCAGTTTCCATTTGGGGGACAGTGAGATTGCCAATAATTTTGATTTTTTTTTAAAAAGTAAACTCACTAGACTATATTTCCAGATATGGGTTATTGCCTATTATCCCAGGTAATTATTATTTGTGTGTGTGTGTTCTTCATATAGGCAAATTACAAAACATTTATTCACTATACTCCAGAAAGAATTGAAGTGATTCAAAGATCAGGGGCCTCCAGAATGTTTTAATGAACATGTTTCCATTATCCTCTGTGCTTGTTCATTTTGTTGGAAGAATAATTCATTCATTTCAAAATTGGCAACTTAAACAGCGGCAAATTCTAATTTCCCCATCACAATGCAGAGTCAGTTTGTTGGCCGCCTTGGGCTTTGAGGGCCCGTTTGTGGCTCCTTTTCCTTTGACAATAGCACCCTCTGCCGGCCGCTATAATTCATCACCAGTAATGGGATCGACCCAAATTGCAGAGGCCTCCCTGCAACATTACACCCAGCAGGACATGATTCATAAATCAGTTTTCCATCCTGGTGATTCATTACCAGATATATTTTTTCTGTAAAACAGCTCAGCTCAAGGAAGTCATCAGGAATTCAGAAACTTCAAAAACTATCTTCTTTCGATTAATCATCTCTTTGACCTTTTTCTTCTTATTGAACAAGGTTAATGATATTTGTTGTCACTAAAAGTTAAACTGTATTAGCTTCCAATTGATTTTTAGTTTGCAAGGACCAGTCATCATTGCCAAGAGGCTTCAGAGTTGATATCTGTTATGTTCCTCAGGTATGACCCCGAGGGACATCTGACCAACGCAACGTTTCCTACTGGAGAGGTCAGCAGCTTCCACAGTGACCTGGAAAAGCTGACAAAAGTGCAGCTAGACACTTCCAACCGCGAAAATGTCCTCATGTCAACCAATCTGACAGCAACTAGTACTATATACATTTTAAAACAAGGTAAATGATCTTCCCAACTCCACCTGCTTTACTGGTCCAACCAAATCTGGGCTCTCTATTAAGGAACTGAATTCCCTCTCTGATTGAGAAGATGGGTTCTTCCTCCCATTTTCCAGTGGAAACAGACAAATTCGGACTTTTTACAAGTTCACGTCTCCACTTTGGGCCACAATCTCTGTGGGAGTAATAAGGTTACATCCTGCCAAGTCTGATCTCCCATCAAGTCATTTCCCAACAGCCAGGCATTTGTAAAGTGCTTTCAGGGTTTCCTAGGTTGGAGGACAATAATAGAGTCTCTGCCCCATCTGAGCTTAGCAGATCAGATCTGACATGGATGAGTAAAAGGGCAAATTAGGCAGTGCAAGGAAGAATACAAGTGGTGTGGGAGAATTAAAAGCACACTCTACACAGAGAGGAAAATATAAAGAATTGAAGAAAAAATATTATTTTGAAAGAATGTGTTAGAGGCTATAGGGAGACAAAGAAATAGCTTTCACTGGCTTTTAATTAGGACTCACTCTGTTGCTAGGCTGTGGGGCACTTCACTCCAAAAGAAACAACACCAACTTCTATTTTGTGGGCTAAGGTGGCTATGATGCCATCCCCGTGTGGCAGGATGCTGAGCTGAATTTCCTACTCCTCTCATTCTCGCTCCCAGCATACCAAACTAAGAGAGCAAATACAAGTGAGAGAGGGAGTCTGTGAGGGAATGCTTTTCAAAGGAAACAGACAAACGAAACAGAAGCGGCCAGCCTACAGAGTGAGACAGCAGTCTTTCATCCTGCTCACAAGATAAGCCCCAGCCATGAAAATAACAAGACCCAAATTAGGAGAGAATGTATTCAACTGTCAGAGTGGTGGTCTAGCCCAGAGTACAGCTAGGCTCCCAGTGCCCCATCTGCTCAGCCCTTCCCAAGCGTATCTTCTGAAGCTAAACTTCTCTTCTCTTCCTGCTTCTTCCCCTCCTCCTCCTTCAACTCCACCCCCACCCCACCCCGTCTCTTTCATTTCCTCCTCTGCCTACAGAAAATACTCAGAGTACCTATCGGGTGAGTCCAGATGGTTCTCTACGGGTCACCTTTGCCAGTGGGATGGAGATCAGCCTCAGCTCAGAGCCTCACATTCTGGCAGGGGCTGTCAACCCCACTCTGGGCAAATGCAACATTTCCTTACCTGGAGAGCACAATGCAAACCTCATTGAGTGGAGACAGAGAAAGGAGCAAAACAAAGGCAATGTTTCAGCTTTTGAGAGAAGACTGAGGGTAAGGCCTTCCCTTTTTAACCAAGGACAAAAGTTCGTGGGTTCCCTCAGAAAGTGAAGAGCCTCCCGAAACTGAAGTCTCACTTCTCCAAAGCTTTTCTGGGTGACTGGCTAGCTTATATGATATACTAATTCAAGAGAGAGTGCTAATGGCTGATAATGGTGCAGTATCCTTAAATGTGCATTCTAATAGCAGATTTCTTTGTCATTAGCCAGCTAAAGTGCTCTAATAGTAGCAATTTCAGGCACCAAAAAAGTCTGGCTGGAGAAATATGGTAAGTCAAGAAGCCCTTCGGTACCCATCGCAGCCTGCCCTGGAGATACTCATTAGAATCCTCAAGTTGAGCCAGATTTCCAATTTTGGGTAGAGAGAGAGAAGGATGTGAGACATAAGGCACCATTTAGACATAGGCAAGATGGGAGGGCAAAGTCAATGACTTATTTCGCTGTCATAAAAACATCATTAGAGCCATAGGAGCAAAGAACTGGAAGTGAGACTGAACTGGAAGACTCAATCTTGTCTGAGGGAACTGAAAGCTTTGGGGGTTTTCCAGTCTTTATCAAACACACAGTTTCTTACAGTTAAACCGAGACTTCTACCAAAAGCACTGCGGAGAAGCATAGGAAGCCTGCAAACACCATAGCAGCCTCTCTACCTGTCCTTTCTTGAACGTTAACCAATGTTATGATGACATGACCAGATTTCCAAAGACAGTAGCCTCCAGTGTCAGCATCAGAGCAACTGCCAATCGGCAGGAAGTATTCATTATTGAGGTCAAGCCTCAGAGCAACTGTTTCACACCCAGGGTACAGAGAATGCCTGCATTCTCTTCAGTCCCTGTAAAAGAACTCTGGCAACTTGAATGCGGCAGAAACACAACCACCAACCATCAAGCTGCAGAGTGAAGCAGGCAAACCAACCAGTCATATGGCTTGATGCAGGAAAGAAAATCTACAAGTGTGCTTGCTTTTGAATCAGCTCTGCTGATGGCACATAGAAACAGTCTTTAGCAGTTTGGGTTTTTGTTATTGTTGTTGTTTTTGTCTTTTTAATAATAGCTACTGAAGCTGTTTAGATGAACAAGTCAACTTGTAAGTTTCAATTCTATTGATCAGCCTGTAATAGAACATTTGCCAGCCTTCCACTGAATTGATAAGTGAATCCAGTCTAAATACTCAAAGTTCTAGATCTGTATAAAAATCAGCATTTATGTCTGAGTTATTCAAGAAATGGGGCAATCAGATGACTTGTCTTGATACCCAGGGGTTTTTTTCTTTTTAATTTTTGTATTTTAAATTTTGTTTTCATTTTACAGACCAACCATAGTTGCCCCTCCCTCCCCTCCTCCAGTTGTTCCCACCTCTCTCCAACCCATCTCCTGTCCACTCCATGAAAAGGGTAAGGCCTCCTGTGGGGAGTCAGCAAAACCAGGCATATTAAGTTGAGGCAGGACCAAGGCCCCCTGCATCAAGGCTGAGCAAGGCATCCCACCATAGGTAATGGGGTTCAAAAATTCAACTCGTGTATCAGGATAGATCCTGGTCCAACAGACCAAGCTACACAACTATCCCACTTGCAGAGGGCCTAGTTTGGTCCCAGGCAGTGTTGCAAGAGGTGCGAGGGCCTGCTTTTGGTCCCGGCGGCCACCTGGCTCCCGCCGCCCGGTGCCTGGCTAGCTTATACCCGAAATAATTACATGGAAACTGTATTCATTGAAATACTGCCTGGCCCATTAGCTCTACCCTTTTATTGGCTAACTCTCACATATTTGTTTAACCCATTTCTAATAATCTGTGTGTCACCACGAGTCGTGGCTTACCGGGAAAGATTCAGCGTGTCTGACCTGAGAGCTTCATGGTGGGTGGCTCTCTCTAACTCTCTCCCCTTCCCCGTATCCTGTTCTCTTTTCCCTTCTATCTAAGTCCTGCCCTATCAAAAGGCCAAGGCAGTTTCTTTATTAACCAATAAAAGCAACCCAAATACAGAAGGACCCTCCTACACCAAGGCAGGCTCTCTAGCTATTGGTCTAGAGTTCAGGAGCTCCCAGGAGCTCCCAGAAGCTCAGTTCCCCCTTGCTCATATAATCCATCCTCCCTCTCTTTAACTGGACTCCCTGAGCTCAGCCTGGTGCTTGGCTGTGGAACTTTGCATCTGCTTCCATCAACTGGATGAAGGTTCTATGATGACATTTAGGTTGTCATTTACACAATGGAGTACTACTCAGCTGTAAAAAGCCATGACATCATGAAATTTGCAGGCAAATGAATGGAATTAGAAAAAAAAATTCATCCTGAGTGAGATAACCCAGACCCAGAAAGACAAACACAGTATATACTCATTCATAAGTGGATACTAGATGTAAAGCAAAGGATCACCAGACTATAACCCACAGCTCCAGAGAAGCTAGGGAACAAGGAGGACCTTAAGAGAGGCACATGGATTGCCTTGGGAAGAAAAAATACATGAAATCTCCTGAGGAAACTGGGGTTGCGGGGGTGGGGGGATAGGGGAGGGAAACAGAAGGGAACTGGGTGGTTGAGTTGAGAGAGGGACAGAGTAGGAGAACAATGAAAGATATCTTGATAGAGGGAACAATGATGGGATTAGGGAGAAACTTGGTGCTAGGGAAATTCCCAGGAATCCACAAGGCTGAGCCCAACTAAGCCTCCTAACCATAGTGGAGAGTGTGCCTGAACTGGTCACCTTCTGTAATCAGATGGGTGGATAGCCAATTTGATGACTTGTTTAAAAATGTTGTTTTGTTGCAGCAGCAGAGGCAATGATGGCGGTGGTTTGGGGCTTGTTTTTGCATTTGTTTTTGAGACAGGGTCCCTTCCTGTATCCCAGGCAGGGCTTCAAACTCATGATTCCCCCTACCTCAACCTGAGTACTGCAATTAAAGGCATGGGCTACCCACCAGCTTATTTTTATGATGCAAAATGAAAATGTAGTGCTATGATAATGTAAGAATTCTCTGCAAACGGCTTATCGTATTAATGATTTATCATAGAAAAATTGAGCTTTTAGTTCCTCTCCCAATGTATGGGCTCAATAAAATATTATGAACCAAATCAGAGAAAGTGTAATTTTGGGAATTTTTTTTTTATTCTTTAGGATAACCCATTCTCTACTGTGTGACCTTGGGATTTTCTAGGATGACCCATTCTCTGTTCTCTCCACCACATTCAGATAACAGAAAGAAAATATCAACTGTAACTTATACCCCAATATTTTCTTGCTTTTGAAAAGCTAATATTATAAAACACATAAGGTTCAGTGAATGTTAATCATAAATTGAGCCACATTCTACCCTGTGGTAGAGTTAAATAGATTTGAAGACTGGATTCGGAGTCCAACAAATTCCAGGCCTTTTTCCCTATATAACTTCTAATGTACTCCCTGAGGTCTTGGAAATGAAGGATTGAGCCCTTATTGGCTAGGTGGTGTAACTGTGCCGGTCCCTAGAAATCTAATAACAGTCTTTTACATAGATTTACTGCCTCGCAGTTAACAAAATGCTTTCACAGCCAGAATTTCACTTGACTACCACAGCCATCAATTGTAGTTATTCCCAATTTACAGATAAAGACACCAAGGCCTAGAGAGGTCAAGTGATTTGCCCAAAGTCAAATAGCTATTAAGGCTCAGATCCAGAGCTAAAACGCAGGTCTTCCCCTAGAATGGCACTATTTCCACTGCATCATGCCATGCTGCCTTGTTCCTTAAAATAATTAATCTATAAATCATCACCCCACTCAGTCCAGCCACCTTGGCAGAGCCTGACTCCTCATTTCAATGCTGACAAAAAGAGACAAATAATCGACTCTAATGTACTGGCAAGTGTGGGTGGTTCAGGACAACTGGCTGGCCTCCAGACAAAGAGAGCATGAAGGAGACAAAAGGAGGAGAAAAGCCGTTTATCTGGTTAATCCTGCCCTCCCCATTCACAGGATTTGGTGCAGTGCTTCCTTGGTTTGCCCAGGTCAGACATGGAATGGAATGCCTAGTAGGATGAATGCCTTCCCAAAAGACAGGTGTAGAAGCAAACTGGACAAAGCAAACACTCTTTGCCCACTGTTATTCTTTTATTTTGTTTTGTTTTTTGAGACAGGGTTTCTCAGTAGCTATGGAGCCTGTCCCGGAACTCCTCTATAGAACAGGCTGACCTCGAACTCACAAAGATCCACCTGCCTCTGCCTCCCGAGTGCTGGGATTAAAGGCATGCACCACCACCACCCGGCACCCACTGATATTTAGTTCAGCGATAGTAACCCTTCACTTCTGATAGGTTTGCAAGGGGCCAGCTGACGACAATGTCCTCTTTTTCTAACTAAATATGTAGTGACCCATTTGTAAGTATACCTGTAAAGAACAGAGGTCCCTGGTGCTCTCCAGTACCAGAATGTCATAACTGAATCATTTGTTTCTCCAGCTGAAGCTGCTGCTCCAGAACACGAACAGGTAGGATTACAAGAGAGATGGAGATTGCACTTCACAAAGTCACAGGACATAGAAACACTTGCCATGCTGTGAGCAATGGGACACCTCTGAAAAGTCACTCTCCTAATTTGTAAATGTGCTTGGGTAGCAGCTCATAAAACACTAATTGCCCAGGCACAAAGTGACAGCTTCATTTAAAGGTCCATTTGGTAAAATGATGGACATCACATGTTCCAAACCCTACCCATCATAGTCCCAGACCTTCTAGCTGGAAAGAAAACCAGGAGAAACACGCCCTTTTTTAAAGATGAAAACAGAATTCTTTTCCTCCAATGATCAGTGGAGATTTTTTTTCCATGCACACAAAGTCAAGGTGAGGGAAGCAAAGTGTGGGGAAACATGATATCATGTGCAGCCTGCACAGGCCAGGGATCTTTTAGCGCTGCCATCCTTCACAGGTAAATAAATCACATTAATGTCCTGAAATTTCATGTATTTAAAAAACATGTATTTCCCCGAACGTGAGTTGTGTCTGAATCATCTTCCTCATAAAGTGCTTTTGCATCCAACCCATGTATCTTCTCATCTGCTGTATCAATCTGTCCCCAGAAATACATTTCCCTGGACAATAGAGGAGTTAGAGTACAGATAACAATGGAGCCAATTGTCAAAGAATTGAACATTCACCAAAGCAAACTGCTTTAGGAGCTACAACCAGATTGCACCTAGCTGTGTCTGTGAATAATCATGTCATATGAGACTTCTCCCAGCACTGGATCCTAGAGTTCTTTATAAGATTTCATAGAGTAAGCAGCAAAGTCCTGGAACTACAGCCTCCTTTATTTTCTTTCTTTATTTCCTGGAAACAGGATTTAAAACCAAACTTACAAAATCCAATAGAATGATTATATATTGACAAGCAAAATGAAGGACAGCCTAACACCCTCACAGGAGATTTTTTCCTCTATTTAAAGATAACTGAAAGGGGCAGATGGTGTGTGTGTGTGTGTGTGTGTGTGTGTGTGTGTGTGGTGTGTAGCGTGCGTGTGTATGTGGAGATGAGAGATCAACAGCCTCTGGTGTGATTCTCAGAAGTCATCTACCTTGGTTTTTGAAAGAGTCTCTCACTGGAACCCAGAGCTTGCCAGTTTGGCTAGGCTTGCTAGATAGCCAGCAGAAGGGAACTTCCTGTCTCCATTTTCCCAGCCCTAAGATCGTAAGTGCACACTGCTTTTACATGGGTGCTAGGGATCGAACTCAGGTCCTCATTCTTTTGCAGTAGGCAATTTACGACCCCGTAGCCTCCAAAATGTGGTTTTTTTTTAATTCAACATGTGAATATTCATATGTGGTCTAAAATTTTAAAGTGGAGAAAACTCTTGCTGAGATACGGATTTCCAAGCTGGCAAATACTAGAGAATTGGAGACTAAGCCAAAAGCCTAGTAGAATTTACTTCTGTCCTCGGAAACGGCCTGACAAAGCCATAGCTGTAGGGTTGGAGTTGTCATTTCTCACCGTTTTAACTTCCTTCTCACCAGGTTTGGTGAAGACATTCATTTTGTGAAAAGTTATATAAGGAGCTTCTTAGAGATAGATTAACCCGCCTTAAAAATGTACCTGCAGTCTTCTGTGTTTCTGTCCCCCAGCTCCAAAGAGTAACCTGAAGACAGGAAATTTCAGGCACCAAGACTGATGGATAGCATTGTGTTTGGGAATGAGGACTTTCTTGGAATCTTCAAATCATTAAAACTACTGCTTCTTGGTCTTAAAAATTGCTATACTAAAATAATTAGGATGAAATTATTGTTTCATATATGACTTCACCTATGCATAAGCATTAATGAGTTGCTTTAATTTTTTTAAATGTGTTAGACTACACAGATGAACTAATCAACAAGAAAGTCCTTAAATAAGAACGAGTTAATATAGAGCAAAAGGCTAAATGATATGATTAAGTTCAGGTGAGAAGAATAAGAGAGATTGTGAGAAAGAACGGGCATGCTGTGATCTGGCAATTTCGTATCCCCAAATGAGGCATATACAATGTGCAGCCTCTTTTAGTAGTAGTAATATTACCATTAACCATAATGACAACAGCATTTGTGGGGGCCTCTCTAGGTATATCACCATATATTAACTTATTCACTGTACATAAAATTTCATCAGGTGGGGTTTTAGTTATTTCCATTTTACAGGTAAGAAACAGAGGTTGCATGGTTACTAAATGATGGTGTCAGGAAGGCTGGCTCCATACATCTGAGCATCTCCTAAGTTCGCTTCTAGCACTAAGATGTTGTGGAATGACAAGACAAAGAGAGTATCTTGGGAATAAAAATGAAAAAAGGGAAAAAGAAAAGGAGAATTGTAAATGGCTATCCCGGGCTAGTGCTAACGTGCTATTTCGTTTATAGGCAACTCTAAAATGAAAGCAGACCTGAGTAACCTTTTGATTGTTAAACTGAAGATATCAGTAGAACATAAAATCTGTTGAATTAATGCACTGATTGATCTTTAAAAGTCCAATACTAATTTCCTTAAAACTAGTGAGAGTAGAATAGTGTGTGCTACTTTAAAATCAGCTGTGAATTTTCTGCGCATTCCTGCGACTTCATAAAAATGCAATGCGGTACACCTTCCAAGCGTCGATGCTGTTTGACCTGTCTCTTAGTCACCTTCTGTCTTCAGCAAAATTTAACAAGTAATTAGGTTGTATTATGACCTGAAATGTTAGTCTCCTTGACAGTCTTCTCTTCCTTGTAGAGGAAAGGAAAATAAACTGTCATGATTGTAGCTCTGAGGGGTGTGTGTGTGTGTGTGTGTGTGTGTGTGTGTGTGTGTTTGTGCGTGTGTGTGTGATGAGTTAAAGCATAGATTTCCTTTTGTGTAGAGCACAGCTATTAAATATCTCCAGTTGTCCACAGATCAATCTAATATAGCATTATCCTACTATCTGAAGCAGTTACATATGAAGGGTGGAGGGAAGGTTATCTCTTAACTAATTAAAACCCAAACTCTTAAGAAAAGCCAGAAAGTAGGGAGAAAGGACAGTTGCCTCTGGAGTCCCCTCCTCCTGCCATTCAACACACCCATACCCTTCCTAGGCACTTTCGGTTCTGCTGACAATGCTATGCACTGCTCACCAGAGTGCGTTCTCCCTCCTTTCCTCTCTGGCTCAAATGTAAACAAAAAGCAAGCCCCTCTCCTTAGTACAGTTGGGAAAGGAAAGCCTGTATGGAAACCAGAGGGTGCATACAGCATATGCACATATTCCTCTATCTAAAAAAAAAAATCAGCATGCCCATCTTTCTTTCTGCAAAATACTGTGCAACAGTGACCAAATTCAAAAGTCTCACCCAGTGTACAACTGTCCAAAAGGTGTCCTTTATAACTTGGGACTATTCTCACACCCTCTTTTCCAAGAGAGGGATCAGTATAGATTATTTGGAAATACAATAGAAATAAGAATTGTTGGCCCACGCTTGGCTCAAGAGCTGTTGTCATAGAGAAGAGCAAGCATGTGTATGAATATGGATTGTTCCAACGTTACCCATGACCTGAGCAGAGCAGTCAGTGGCATTCAGCCTAGTTCCGATGCCCACTTTAGAGGCTGGCAGCACATGGGTACCCTGGCCAGAGGTTAAAGAAGGCTCGCCTGAAAGCAATTACCTTGCAGCTCTCTTCTGTGTGGTTTCCACAGAGAATGAGTAGGGAAACCTATGGCACATTTGATTCCTTCGTCCCTTTCAGCCCCTGCTGAATTTTATTTTAACTCCCAAACCCAACTTTGAAACTAGAGTTTCAGGAACATTGCTATTGCAGCACTGGAATATCAGGGTGCATTATTCTGAAACAGAGCGGCACTGCTGCAGAAATCCTGGCAGGCAGAGGAAAAGCATTAGACAGAGTCGTCCTCTTCATAGTGTATTTTCAACACAGGTCATTACTCGTGGCATCATAATGACTTGATTAAGAAATGTATTCTTGAGTAGTAAGCTTCATCTCTCAGACAAATAAAACCACAAATTTGGTTGGACTGAAAATCGCTTGCTACTTTGGCTCTTTAACTATCATTATAACATAAATTGTAATAGTTATGACTATCTCTGAGAGTACGCGGGTATTTTGCAGCTGTTGTAAATAAATGGTATTACAGTTGACGATCTGTGACTATAAAACCACAGGAAAGGTAGTTGAAGAAAGAACACCTGGTTTCCTACAAGCTTCCAAGCCCTGAGTATCACAAGACAGGAACTATGTGCTTTTAGATGAACCCAGCAGGCTAGTGTATATTTTTTGCAATACAGCACTGTGCACATTTACTACAGACAGTTTAAAAAACTCTTAAGTCCCAAATATGTCCCTATGTAGTTGAATTATACCTACTCTCAAAAACAAAGAGCACTTTTACAAAATAATTTAAGTATTACAAAATAATTTGGTCTTCTGATAGAATTCATAGCATGTAATATTTGGATCCTTTTTGCAGAAGTTCTAAATTAAGGGCAAATATTATTAGCCTTGACCAAGAGATTATGAAACTGAGACCAAAGCGTGTTGTCAAAGACCAACTTCCACATTCTGGTAGAAAATTTGGCAAATATGAACAGATGATCCATTGAAGACACACAAATGGTCAACCTCATGCTCATTACCAATTGAATAAATGCAAATTTTACAATAAAGTACTATTCTCTCACTCTCCTATTTGGAAAATTTCACTACCAATATTCCTAAGGACAGGATAAAATTGGCTCTATGAACCAAGTGGGATATGAATTTTGTGCCCTCTTGTGCATAATTCAGTAATTTCTCAAATTTCACACCTGAAGTATTTTATCTGGAGTCATTCATTACAAAAATTTTGCTTATAAAGATATATGTTGTAGAAATATTTATTTACAAAAATGTTCAACAAATCATAAGGTACAAGAGAAAATGAAAACAAGAACGCTAATTTCCAACTATGGGAGAATGAAAACAAGCATTTATTACATAGTAAAATATTATACAACCATTAAAAGCCATATTCCAAGAATACATATTAATGTTAGAATGATAGAAATAAAATATTAGATGAAAAAGGAGAACACAATGCTAACTGTCGTGCTAGTTATATGTATTTAAATATATGAAAAATTGTGCCCCCAGAGAAAGATAATGGGAGGAAACATAATAAAGTATTAATAGAAATTGTCAGATCATGATTTTCCCTACACATTTCTATGTTTTCCAATGTAGGGAAACTTTGAAAATAAATTATCCCTTTATACTCAGAAAATATGGATGGAGCTGATTATTTTTGAGAAACAAAGTATATCAAGTTACTTAGAAAGGAAAGATATGATTCTAAGAGTGGGCACTTGGTAGTCATTCAGGCCTCTGAGATAAAAACTCTATCTGAAGTTGAACCTTTTATTCTTGAGAACCCATAAAAGTTTCATTTTCGGGTTTCAAAGGGGTGTGGTAACCAACTAAGATTATATCCCAGTGTTTATGTATCTTTTTATTAAAATTTTTGTAGGGGCATAGTTCATAAATTTCAGGTAAAGGAATTCTTGACCAAAGTTAAATGTTAACATAGGGCTGGAGAGATGGCTCAAAGGTTAAGATAATTTATTCCTCTTGCAGAGAACCTGAGATCAATTCTCAGCACTCATACGATGACTCACAACCATTTAGAACTCTCAGGCACTCATGTAGTTCACATTCATACACATAAAGTAAATAAATCTAAACAAAAGATTTTTAAATTTAGCAAAGTTTAGTTGAATGAACTAATGGATCAGTTTAGTGTGATTGTATTTAATAGGATCAAACTCTAATGTAGATTTTTGTTGTTTTATTTTTTGCTCATATCTCATTAACCAGAAATTTAACATTCTGTATTGGGATCATGCTGACAATTCTTGCCCGTATAAATGTTTTACACCAAGCTGAAACTACCTTGGCATTTGATACATGAGCCTATTCACAGGCTTAATTAGAGTAAGAAAAGTGATCATTGTATTATGTATTTTTCAAATGGTGATTACTGTTGTTCTACAGTTTTCTAAGAGCCTGTGTATGTGAACTCACTTATATATTTTAGCAAAACTCTGGTATATAAAGTGGTAATATTCCTCCCATTTCACAGATACTAAAATTAAGAGTCAGGTGGGAAACAACGTCTGGTATGCAGACCTGACTCCCATTCATTCTTTTCAATACTTCTCAAACTCTTTCCTTTCTTGTTCTTGCCTTCAATTCTTCCAGACACACGAGGACCTTCTCTACCCAAATCACAGCATTACCTATGAAAGTTGGGTGACGAGTATATATGGATCAACCATTTTTCAATTTCATGTGTTAAATTAGTTCAAAATAAAGTTATCTAATAATAACTTAATAATGAGGCAAAAAACCTACAAAAGCTCAAAGTTAATCACACAAACTAACTAAAATTAAGTCTTTTTTAAAAAGTTCTTTCCCCAAGTTCTACCCACCCTTCTTTGAGAGTTCTGTTTTCTTCATGAACTCAACTCTCTTAATGATTAAAACCAAGAACACTTTCTCTGGGAGCACACACAAAAAAAGTTTCAGTGCTGTGTTTTCTGAGTGATTGTGCCACAATCAGGAAGTCATAGCAGAAGTTATGATGGGTCTGCCAAACACTGACATTCCTACATGAAAACTGGAAATGTGGGTCACTCGTCTAGTTGCTTTGAAAAGCCACCAAGTCGTTTTGCTTAATTTTAATTGTTTTAGTAAGCCATTTCATTACCTGGATTACTCAGTTGGACCTAGCTGGATTTCATCAAAGCCAGGCATCACTGAGTGTTGTCATTGATAAACTCATAGTCAGGGTCCCTTGAATGGAGTTCACTCTAGTCAACTGTAAAGTTTCAAGGTGCTTGCAGAGAATACTAGCAATAGCCTGTGACCCAAACTAAGGCAAACTGAAGTTGTTTTTGAACTTGAAGTCAAATTTATCTTCTTTCTTTAACCAGAAAGTGACATTACACTTGCTATCAATGCCACCATGTTTACCTGCCAGCCTCACTTGAAAATGTGGTTAGTGTGTGGTTCCCTCACTAGATACTCTGAGTTCCATTATGATGTAAAGTTCACTGAGTCCTGATATACAAGAAAATCTAAAGCAGCAAATCCTTCATAAATCAAATGGACCTCATTGTATTCTTTTTTATTGAATTGTAACTCCAGACTTTCAAGACTCTGGATTAGTTACAAAGTAACCAAGCCAGGAAACCCCATTCTAACTTATATCTAACTCACAGAAAATAAGATTGTGTCGTTATTGAAAACTGTGGTGGCTCACTTGAGTCTTTAGTTGGAGAAAGACAATCCTCGACCATATGATGAAGGTCAAGATTTTATCAGGCACTTTCCCAGGAGATAAAGCATAGCGTTGTCCTTCCATAGCTGGTATGTGCTGGTGAGGAAATAAAGATAACTGTGAGATAAAGAATATGAAACAATGAGGAGTCAGAGGTGAGGGGGTCGCCATCACCAGAGAACTCAGAAAAGCTTCATGGTTCTCAGTGCACTAGATTAAGAATCGAGGCAGTACATAAACTGTATTTCATCTTTTTTTCTGCAGGCCCATAATAGAAACCTACTCTCCATAGATTTTGATCATATGACCCGCACAGGAAAGATCTATGACGACCATCGAAAATTTACCCTTCGAATTCTTTATGACCAAACTGGTAGACCTATTCTGTGGTCTCCTGTAAGCAGATATAATGAAGTGAACATCACATATTCACCTTCGGGATTGGTCACATTTATTCAAAGAGGAACCTGGAATGAAAAGATGGAATATGACCAGAGTGGAAAAATAATCTCAAGAACTTGGGCTGATGGGAAAATTTGGAGCTATACCTACTTAGAAAAAGTAAGTATGTGGAAGGGGAAATGAATAAGAATATTGAAGGCGGCCCTAAGTACCCAATTTTATGAGAACCTTTTCAGGAGAAAAGTCTGTGTTTTCATTGTATAAATAACAAAAATCCACTGTGAGCATGTAAGGATGGGTTGTTTTTCAACTGAAAACATCCCCATCCCCACCCTCTGCCAAGTACTCTTTCAAACTGACATCAGGATAATGGCTTAGCTTCCTACTCATTTAAACATATTTGTTCATTCCCTTGAAAAGGTATCTGTATTATTATGAAAGCTCATACTGAGAGAAAATAGCTAGTAAATTCCAGCACTCTGTGTTAATGTATCTCTGCTCTGGTAAAAGGCCTCTTACCCAACAAATAAGGAATTCCTTTTGTGTGTTTGTAGCCAGTGAAATTTTTGTTGTACACATTTGAGGACTACTTCTCAAAAGTAATTAGCCTGAGGGAGCAGTGGCAGAGAGTACTAATTGGTAATAGTCTTTTGTGTGCTAAGCCTTCAAAAGCATCCTTAATGGGAGCTTGTGCCCTCCATCCGGAATAAAAGGATTATAATCCTACCACAGGAACCATTGGTGAAACACTAGCCCCTACCACAGCAGAATGGTTTCTCCTCAGATCATTACCAGTAGACAATAAGAACAATTAACCTTGATCCGCCATTGCCATATCTGATCTCCTCCTGAGATATGAAGTCTTTTCCTCCGGATTCAGTCATTTCAACTGAACTTGTCATTCCTGAATTCATTCCTAGGAAAAGTAAAGGCTATTTTCGCCCAGAAAAATTCAAAGGTAACCAATTGCAAGATTACTTACAGGATCTCTTAGAGGCATCACGAGAGTTTATGGCACACGTGGCAGAAAGAGGACAATCTGTGAGCTTCTGATACAACCCCCAAAGTTTGGTTCTCAAAAAGCGCTGTGCCTATGGCTCCATGTCGTCGTCCAGTTAGTGTACTACTTCACAGAGTCAGTTGCTGAAGAACTCCCCACATCAAGATGAAGCAAAGTTTGCTTAGGAGCAAAAGTAAGAGGTGATAGTCCTCTGCCTTATCTATACTCCCTGGGTCCTTCCCTTCTGGAAAAGCTTCCGGGATGTGTCATCTGTATCCTACACAGGGGAAATCTGTGTCTCACAGAGCAAATCTTTCTTCTTTTGAATTTCAACAAAGAATGACTTGGAAAATCCTGTGGCTAAAGTATACAGAGTGTCTAAAGCAATCAAACATTAATTGAATTCAAATATTTGGGAGCATCTATACATAGTCAGAATGTTTGATAAGGCATTTATTGGTAACTTTGCTACATATGTACATTTTAAGAGATATGTATTTTAAGACCTGCATATTAAAATATGATGCCACTGACTCAACAGTTCTCCCTGCACAGCTCCTCCATGTGACTTGAGAAGTAGCCAGCAGTCCTTGGGGGCATCTAGGGGGTTATTGCCTCCAGAGCACCAGAATGTGACTATCTGAACAAATTACCTGAAGACAGTAACATTTAGGCCTCCTAAGACTCTTCCTGTGATGCTGTCTCTATAATAAGAAAAACATCTATTGAAAACTTAAAATTCCATCCTACATGCAGTTTTCTCTGATAGCAGTAAGGAGATATGGTCTCTCTTACAAAGTAACTGTTTATTTCATCCAATTTCTTTCTGGAATCACACAAAACAAACTTCATATCAGTTCTCTTTCTATAGGATAAAATATTTAGTGGGCAACGGTTCCTTCAAACGAAACAACAAAAAAGCACAGCGTGGCAGTATGTCCCTATATTTCCAGCCCTAACGAGGTAGAGCCCAAGGGCTTCACAAATTCAAGGCCCCTGTGTGACCCTTTCTGAGAAACACGCAAAAAGGGAGCAGAAAACCTGGATGTATTCCTCATCTAGAATAATGTTAAGAGAAACTTCAATGATTTCCAATTGTTTACTGACCAGTGAAACAAGTCAAGTCATTTGGCCTTTTAGTTATTGCGCCTTTATTTCATGTGTAATTTATTCTTTAAATAGAAGGCTCACCACTTGTTTAAGCAATTATATTGTACAAAAGTTCAAACCTACAAAATATATAATTATGGAATGCTTTCTTACTTACAAAATGGTTGTATTCATAAGATTTCTAATATCATCCATATTCTTGCCTTAATTTCCTAATTCATACTGAAATTGGTTTTAGTATATTATTATCACGAGTGATAAATGACTAATTCACTGAATAAATGAAAGGCTTAAATGAAATAACTTAATACAAAGCACAAAGATAGATAATTGAAAATAACTAGGGCTTGCTTCAACTTGATGGTAAGTCAAAATGGGGACAAACAAAAGGAAAAGAGGAAAGGAAGAAAATAAAAGAATCTTTGAAATTTTTGTATTCAAAGAAAACTAAAGAAAGATGGTTGGATTTTTATGTACTTTTTCAGGAGCTGGCTGTTCTGGGGCTCCTTTTGGTCTTTCTAATCCTGTAGTGTAACACGGACTTTGATAGCTACCACATTCGTTCAAGGAGACAGGAGAAGGGCAGGGATGAAGGTATCACTTCTTGTAATACGTAGTAAGAATGATCAAAATTTAAAATCTCTTTTTCTTTACTTCCAAATACTCTGACATTATGTCTGCAAGGTCTCTTGACATGCTGACACCATGATTTATTAAAAATCAGCATCATACTTTTTTACCTTAGCATGAAATAATGTTGTAAAATATAGTTTGACTTTCTCTAGAGTAGGTGAAAGTTAAACATCATTTTGTGAACAATGCTTTGTACTCATTAGGAGAAAAATAATTATTTGGCTAATGGTTGTGGTTGCTTAAATAGTCTCTTCTCTATTAAGAAAATCAATTATTATTTCTTAGTTTTTCTGCATGAAGTCATTAATTTTCTGCCTAGATTTATGACACTTCTCTAAGTTAATTATATTTTGAAGACCGGTACAGCTAAGTTTGTATTATATCTAATGTAAATCTTTCAATTTCCTAAAAATCATTCGTACAAGCTCCATTTTTAAAATGCACTTAAATATATTTTATAATCATTTAATAAGATGGTTTAGTTTTGCACATTTACACAAAATTGCCTATTTGGGATTGTTTTCAATGACTGACTGCAGAGACAGAGCACAGTCTTTGGCTTGCCTTTTCAGGTAGCCCCACACTGCCATCTGGTGGTTTTGTGAGTACTATATCTTTTCAAATTTCTACTTTCATTTCTAGTCTTTTTCAAATAAGTTTACAGTCATGATTGTTCTCCTTTATTTTCCGTCACAAAGGTTTCTTTTACAGTATAATAATCTATTAAAAAGCACAAACCTCCAACCATATTATCGGACTAATAAGAAATGGCTTTTTATCCTGCAGTAGCACAGTGGACATTGGATAGACTCATAAGCATTGTTTTGGAACAAACTGATAATAATACCAATCCAAAGTGGAAAAAGCAGCCAAATAGAGCTAAACGGTATTGTGACAACAAAACAATTGCATTCAGGGGATTGCTAATCTTGTCTTCCACGTTCTTTTTTTGTCATTAGCAGGAAGTTTTAAAGCAGACTTTGGGGGGGGGGGCTTGGAGGCAACTCAGAGTCAGTAGCATAGAGGACAGAGCTCAGGCACTGGTTTGCTATAGGCTAGAGGAAACAAACAGGGAAAGGAATACGATAACAACACAGTGTAAATTTTTGGCAAAGCTAGCACAATGACTGGAACAGGCAGGATGGTACAGGATAACGTGTGGCAGCCATATGGTGATTGTCCCTGGCCCACACCACAAGTGACAGATGTCATCTGTTCTTGGAAAACTGACAGGAGAGAGTGGAATGGAGCTGGAAAGTCAGACTTTCGGGGTGGAAATAATACAAAGGTGTTTTCACCAATTACTGCATCTACCCACCCACATCAATGTTCGACCACCTGCTGTTCCATTCATAGGAACAATTCCTCCTGGTTCTATGGAGTTTGCATTGGTAGGAGAGAGCAGGCCTCTCTTCATGTCCTCAGGCCTGCACAGGATCGTGCCTTTTATTCAGGAGGGTTCGCAGATCACAATGGTAGAGCTACAAGATGTGGCAAGCTGCAAGGGTTCCATTTGACAGGGTTTGTGCATCTTTTTCTGAATCTCGAGGCATAACATTGGTAGAAAAGAAATAATGACTAAATGAGCAAATAAGCACTGACTTCATGGCATTGAATTGCAACTGAAAAATCAATAATTTTCAGAAGTATAGGAGGGATGTGCCATTGCATAACACACATATAATATTGCATCATGATTCTGCCACTTTTAAAATTCAAGTTGCCTATGTTTACGTAATTAATATTCAGAATTATCCGTGTGATTTGCATGTAGAAAATGAAAAGATGCCTATTGTTTTAATAACATCAAGTTCAGAAGTTGAACTTAATATTTTGTTTAGTAAGGTACTTCTCAAAAGAGTCAAGATCCCTTAAAGAGTTACATTAGAGTGCCTGGGGTGGATAAATTTTATTTTCATCAAAAGACAAAAGTTAAAGCACTGAGGATGCAGCACAGTATATAAAAGTGTTTGCTACACAGACATAAGGATTTGAGCTCAAATCCCCAGCCGACACATAAAGAGCTGGGCATGCATAGCTTCACATTTGCCTATAATTCCAGTGCTGTGGGAAACAGACAGGAGGGTTGTTGGGGCTTACTGACCACCAGGATAGCTCCAGATTCATTGAAAGACAATTTCTCAGAAGAATAGGACAGAAAGTTAGAGAACAGGATACCCAACATTTTTCTCTGGCCCGTACAAGTGCATATACACATGTATATGCTCACATACATACATGCACATGCACCACACAAATACAAATGAAATAAATTCTTTACAAAAGATGAATTTTAACTGAGAGTGAATTAGAATCTTCCCTAAAATAGTGCTTTTGTGTGTTTTTTTTATAAATTGATACTGATTTTCTTATTCTCCGGTCCTGGGGACTCAATTTACAACCTCATACATGCTAGGCATGTATCGGTAAGCTATATTCTCAAGCCTTTCAAAAGCGCTTATTTTGAGACAGTCTTTCTAAATAGCTTAGGCTGGCCTTAAACTCACTCTGTATCCCAGGGAAGTCTTGACTTTGTGACCCTTCTGCCCTCTGCCTCTTGAGTAACCTGTATTACAGGCCTGTGCCATCAGGCCTGGCTTATGTTTCTATTTAAAAATTATAAAAATATCAACCAATATTTATTAATATTTATATTTATTATATTTAAAGTATGATACTATGACAAATAAGTGATCATGAATTACAAATCTATTGTGTGTTGGGGGTATATAACCAGAGAATTCTTCACTTTCAGTGCATCACTCCCTTAATATTAAAACATGAATCAGATTGAACATGGAGAATTAAAGTATATATTTAAAAACATGTATAAGAATATTCAATGTGCATTTTTTTCCAGGTAGACATGGACTATATAAAATCAACACATTTAGGTGGCTCAAAGTTAATACCTGATACACCCTGTCCACACTTTACCTCCCTCCACTCCATCTCTACATAGAAGTAGCAGTGACCTTTCTCAAATATCAACCTGACTGTTTCTCCCACCTCCTCAAGTGTGTGCTTCCACTTGCTTCAAGCTTTACAGTGGCTCCCCTGTTGCAAAAGGCTTAAGTACAAATGCCTTAAAACCTCACAGCATATTCTAGATTCAGCTGCATTTTTACCATTCGCTGCCACTACCCCCAAACCACACATGTTCTGGCCACACAAAATTCCTCTCATTCTATAGGAAAATGACCATTTTCATAGGCTTCCTTAATCCTCAGCCCCCTCCTAACGAAGGAGGGGCTTTGCCAGAAGTCCTCTGTCCTTTGGCATGACACCTCTCCCTGTCTTAGCCTGGCTAGACTCTAGTCACCATTTATGTCTCATCTTGACTGCTCTGTCCCCAGGAAGATTACTCTGGCCTCATAAGTCTGGGATAATTCTTCCACTTCTACTTTCCAGAAGTACTTTGTACATCCTCTGTCTTAACTCATTTCATATTGTACTATAACTGCTTGGTTACTGCAAATCTCATGAAAGGAAATACATTTCGTGTACTACTGAATCCACCAGGATCTGCCACAATCCCTGGTACACAGTAATTGCTCAATAAATTTATGTTAAATGGATGAGCATGTGTTTCTTTTAACCTCTTCAACATTAGTTTTATAAATGATAGTATTTTGGTTTTGTCTCGTTTCAGTCTGTGATGCTTCTCTTACACAGTCAGCGGCGTTACATCTTTGAGTATGACCAATCAGATTGTCTACTGTCGGTCACCATGCCTAGCATGGTGCGCCACAGCTTACAAACCATGCTTTCAGTGGGCTACTACCGTAACATCTACACTCCGCCAGACAGCAGCACTTCTTTCATCCAAGACTATAGTCGAGATGGCCGACTGCTACAGACTCTGCATCTAGGGACTGGGCGCAGAGTTTTGTACAAGTACACAAAGCAAGCAAGACTGTCTGAGATTCTCTATGACACCACTCAGGTCACACTGACGTATGAAGAGTCTTCTGGAGTGATTAAGACAATACACCTGATGCATGATGGGTTCATCTGCACAATCAGATACAGGCAAACAGGTTTGTTATGAGAGAGGGTGGCATTATATATAGTCATTCATATTCTTTTATAATTTTTATAATCACATTCATAAAAAGAAATGTTAACCTCTGTGTTTGACTGAACAAGTTGCTGTGTTTACTTCTCATACTGTCTTCCACTCTAAATTTAAAACACGTTACAGCTACCTGAAAGCTGATTCCTTAATAGCATATAGCGTATTTCTGTCTCTCTCAGTTTTCAAAACAATTGCAACTTCAGTACTTATCTTAACCCTGTACTTACCCCTGCAACTTCCCAAAGATCTATGTACAAGACATTAAGCTCAGAAGCCAGCTCGAGCCCAGGGTAACCTCTATAAGCCTCAGTTGATGACAAAAGTCAGAATTCTAGGATTTATTTCAGCCTTTGGATTCATAACATGCTCAAAGCCAGACAGTTACTTGAATGCTCAACATTCAAGTAACCTAAAAACCTGACCAGCTGACTTTGTAGCAAAGGTTAAATAAAACAAACACATTTTTCCAATGATAATAGCAAGAAAGCATTACATAATATCAGTTTTTCCCTCTGGGCTACTGAATGGGTTATTACTTCAATAGTCCCTATAATTAAATTGTTCTGCAATTATGTTATACAATATTTTCAATGTCTAGTGACTAATATAAATGCACACATAAACACACACACACACATAGCCCAGGCATCAGACATCAGAGACAAATTTATAAAAGGATATAATTTTGAATATAAAAGTATCAGTACTTAATTAAAATATCTGTGAATGTTCCTGTTTATCAGATGGCTCCGTTCTCATTTTTATTTTGGTTCTTACAGGACCTCTTATTGGACGTCAGATTTTCCGATTCAGTGAAGAAGGTCTTGTGAATGCACGATTTGACTACAGTTACAACAACTTCCGTGTCACCAGCATGCAAGCTGTGATCAATGAGACCCCTTTGCCCATAGATCTATACCGATATGTTGATGTTTCTGGTAGAACAGAACAGTTTGGAAAATTCAGTGTAATTAATTATGATTTAAATCAGGTTATAACTACTACAGTAATGAAGCACACCAAGATCTTCAGTGCCAATGGACAAGTCATTGAAGTCCAATACGAGATCCTAAAGGCAATTGCCTATTGGATGACTATTCAATATGATACTATGGGCCGGATGGTCGTATGTGATATAAGGGTAGGAGTAGATGCCAATATCACAAGGTACTTCTATGAATATGATGCTGACGGGCAACTTCAAACTGTTTCTGTGAATGACAGAACCCAGTGGCGTTATAGTTATGATCTGAATGGAAACATCAATCTCTTGAGCCATGGGAATAGTGCTCGTCTTACACCTCTCAGATATGACCTCCGAGACCGCATTACTAGACTAGGAGAAATTCAGTATAAAATGGATGAAGATGGTTTTCTGAGACAGAGAGGAAATGACATATTTGAGTATAATTCTAATGGTCTGCTGCAGAAAGCCTACAATAAGGTTTCAGGCTGGACTGTACAGTATTACTATGATGGGCTTGGGCGACGTGTTGCCAGTAAGTCTAGCCTAGGAGAGCATCTCCAATTCTTTTATGCAGACCTTGCCAACCCTATAAGAGTCACTCATCTGTACAACCACACGAGCTCAGAGATTACATCTCTTTACTATGATCTCCAAGGTCACCTTATTGCCATGGAGTTAAGTAGTGGGGAAGAATATTATGTAGCCTGTGATAATACAGGCACTCCACTAGCTGTGTTCAGCAGTCGGGGTCAGGTCATAAAGGAGATTCTGTATACACCTTATGGTGACATCTACCATGATACTTACCCTGACTTTCAGGTCATAATTGGTTTCCATGGAGGACTCTATGATTTTCTTACAAAATTAGTGCATCTAGGGCAAAGGGATTATGATGTCATTGCTGGCAGATGGACCACGCCTAATTATCACATCTGGAAGCAGTTGAACCTTCTTCCCAAACCATTCAACCTCTACTCCTTTGAGAATAACTATCCAGTTGGCAAAATTCAAGATGTTGCAAAGTATACCACAGGTATTAAAATTGAATAAAATTAATCTGAACTTGAACTAACTTAATGCTAGCCATCTTATTACATAATCTCAATGCCTTTGTAGAGATGTTCCTTCTTCACGCCACCTTTTTCAGAGTAAGAAAGGCATGTCACTTTTCGTCAGCTACAGGGCTTTTGCATCCTACTTTATTATTCTTTCCCTTTAAGCTGTTTCTATGCTTTATCCTTAAAAGCTTGCCAATGTACTCTCATAAAACAATAAGGATTAAATTAATCAGAAATAAATCCAGTGTCACAATCCATGTGGTCTTAAAACCAGTACCATATTATGAGTTTCACTACAGTGAACTGAACCAGTTCCTGGGATTGCCCACAGGCTAGTAGATTTCCCTACAAAGGGGAAAGGATATTGTTTTTGAGTGAATCAAATAAGGGTGAACAGTTACTTTACCTTCCCACTGTCTAAACATTTACAGCAGAAGCATATCTTTCAAGTTTGGAAATGGTTTTGAGTGCCTTTTTTTCCTTTTAAATTTTGTGTCTCACAGATATTGGCAGTTGGTTGGAGCTATTTGGTTTCCAGTTACATAATGTACTACCTGGATTTCCCAAACCAGAACTAGAAAACTTGGAATTAACTTATGAGCTTCTTCAGCTTCAGACAAAAACTCAAGAGTGGGACCCTGGAAAGGTTAGTACAAATTTTAGCTAAGAAAAGAAAACAGAAGAGCATCTAATAAAAAAATTATATTCTATACTTTATTTCTTTGAGGGGCTTTTTTAAAATGACTTATGAGGAGGCTTCCATAAGGAAAAGATCAGAAAAGTGGAGCTTTGAGAAAGGAAAAAACTAGGCGATTACTTGATGACTGCTGCAATAAATACATAAGAGGAAAGAGGATTTTAACAACTTAAATTCTGAAATCAGCTAGAAACAGCAACAATGGATTCTATACAGAGAAAAACTATGTGCTAAGACATGGAAGCATTAGATTTCAAACTGTCCAATCATTTCAAGGATGATGCCTTACAAACATGAAAAGAACATCATAACTGTTTTGATAAAGAAAACCACATACAGACGTAATAAACAAAGATACTACATTTCATTGGGAGAAAGTCTTGAAAACCTATGAATGCTGAAATAACCATGCGTAGGCCAATGATTTCATGAAGGCTGGAAGAGATGAACAGAAAGGAAAAGGAAGTAAGGAAAGAAAACTGAAATTCAGGTGGGAAAACTTGATATTTAGGTCAAAAATTATAAGGGAAAGGAAGTTCTAAGTAGATATATATTGTAGAGTTATGTCTTTTATAAACATATATTGACTGAGTTTTCTGCCCTGCCCAGTTCCCACAGTCATTAAATCCCAAAGAAATCACACAGAGTTCTACATTAGTTATAAAAAGATTGGCCCATTAGCTCAGGCTTCTTATTAGCTCTTATAACTTATATTAGCCCATTATTCTTGTCTATGTTAGCCACAGGGCTCAGTACCTTTTTCAGCAGGGCAGGTCACATCCTGCTTTTTCCATGTCTGGACAGGACTGCAGACTAGGACTTCCTTCTTCCCAGAATTCTCCTGTTCTCATTGACCCGCCTCTGCTTCCTGTCTGGTTGTCCTGCCTATACTTCCTGCCTGGCTACTGGCCAATAAGCATTTATTTAAAATATAATTGACGGAATACAGACCATTGTCCCACACCAAACATATGTAATATTTGTGGTGTTTATAACTAAAAGCCATTTTTTTAAATGTTAAAAGTTATTGAAAACTAGGAGGGTTATTAGTCTTTTCTCTTTTTTTTTAACAAGTTTGAAATGTGCCCAAGTTAAAAAAAATTTATAAAAAGATCAGCATGTCTTTCATATTTTTATAGTTTTTTCTGTTATTTATAAGGCTGTGAGTGACTGAAGGCAGGAACTATGCTTTACACACTTTTTCCAATCTCACTATGCACAATGTATCCCTCTGCATGCAGTAATAACACCTATATAATGTCAGTTAGATCGCTGAATGGAAGATCTGTGTTTTGAGCCAGCTAGCCTATTTAAAGTTCCTTCTATGCCCCTCCCTCTAAGGCACAAGGAACATCACAGAGGAATGGGCATGAAGAGCCTAAGAAGCAGAGGTTGGAGGAAATGCTGCAGAAACAGCTTATTAGGGGCATGACAAACAGTTACATTCAGAAACTCTCAACAGCTCTGGTTGTCTACACCAGACCAATGCTAGATCAATCTAATCAGTGTTCCAGCGCTGGGGTGGGACTGCAAGGTCTCACTACTAGTTGAGAAGTTACAGGCACTCAATGACTACCAGGGTAAAGAAAGTCAGTTTTTTTTCTTCAAGTGTGGGGTCTGTGCTGAGCTGTGCACACTACAGTAGATAGTCAGTCCTATGCCTTCATGCATGTGGGCAACACTAACTGGACTAATTGGGCTTGGTAGGACATACAAATATAAAAGAATGGAAGTGGGGAGTGTGCTGTGGAGTCAAATACCTGGAAGAAGCTCCAAGTGAGGAGTAAGGAATGGATTTGACCAAAATAAAATATATTCATGTTGAATGGGAAACCGGTAGCCACAAGTACATGCTGAAAATAGAAAAACCAAAACGGAAGGTTTGTAGCTCTGAGATTGCAGGATACCATGTTTGAACATATTTTCTTACACTCAACTGAAACAAGCTGTAAGACAGCTGAGGAATCAGTGCCTGTTCGCTTTTTGTTTTCCCAGTCTTCGATGTAGATATTGCAGTGTGGGCTTTTTTTTTTTAAATAATGACTAAGTGAAAACTGAAGGAATCACCTTTGCCAGCCTTTCCTTCCCAATAATCACCAGGCTTACAGCTGGTATCTAACCCTGTGCTACATTTGCCCTGTGCCTTCTCTCCTAGGTGATCCTGGGCATTCAGTGTGAGCTCCAGAAACAGCTCAGGAATTTCATTTCCTTGGATCAGCTTCCTATGACTCCTCAGTACAATGAGGGGCGGTGCCTTGAAGGAGGGAAAACACCAAGGTTTTCTGCCGTCCCTTCTGTCTTTGGCAAAGGTATAAAATTTGCCATCAAGGAGGGCATAGTGACGGCTGATATTATAGGAGTAGCCAATGAAGATAGCAGGCGTCTTGCTGCCATTCTCAACAATGCCCATTACCTGGAAAACCTGCATTTTACCATAGAAGGGAGGGACACTCACTACTTCATTAAGCTCGGGTCTCTGGAGGAGGATCTTGTGCTCATCGGTAACACTGGGGGGAGGCGGATTCTGGAGAATGGTGTCAATGTCACTGTGTCTCAGATGACTTCAGTGTTGAATGGAAGGACTAGACGTTTTGCAGATATTCAACTGCAGCACGGAGCTCTGTGCTTCAATATCCGGTATGGAACGACTGTTGAAGAGGAAAAGAACCACGTATTGGAGATGGCCAGACAGCGCGCGGTGGCCCAGGCCTGGACTCAGGAGCAGAGGAGGCTACAGGAAGGGGAAGAAGGGATTCGGGCATGGACAGAGGGGGAAAAACAGCAGCTTTTGAGCACTGGGAGGGTGCAAGGGTATGATGGGTATTTTGTCTTGTCTGTTGAGCAGTATTTAGAACTTTCAGACAGTGCCAACAATATTCACTTTATGAGACAGAGCGAAATAGGCAGGAGGTAACAAAAGAAATCACTGCCTTTGCGTCACCAAAGACTGCCTGTTTTTAAAACAAAAAAAAAATGGTTTATTGTATTGGTTTTCTAGATCAGAACTCTGTATATGTAAATATGGAGGAAAAACATATCCAACTGCCTTTCAATGTGACAGAAGATGGTATTTTAATATTGTTTGTTTAAACTCTTTAAGAAATGACAGAGATTTTTAGTTCTTGTGTGGCAGTATTCAAAAGAACACAAGCTGAACTCAAACAGCTAACACAAATGTTTTGAGAAAGCACCACTTTCAATTTGTTGAGCCATGCATATGTTCAACTACATGAAAAGAAACCAAGGCTCTCGATTTCTATTGTGACACCAAGTTTCACATGTAACTGTTGGCAGGACTTCCGGGCTATTTGAAAGTGTGGTGCAACAGTAGCTGAACCTTTGATCTCAAAAGACTGCCAGCCCCTTCACATTGTCCAGATCTGTTAGAGGAAACTTAAAAGGAAATCTAAAATGTCTTCAAGCACCATCTCCTGGAGTCGGAAACTGTTTTCCCTCCTTCCCTGATTTTTCCTCCTTGCTTGTTAAAAAGTAAATGCCATGTTGTTGTGCTGTGTTTTGGCGTGTGGTGGCTGGCTTCAGTCTACCGTGCCTTGCTGTGGGTGTGGTCAACAGGCTGAAGAGCCACTGTTTTGCTTGTGTGTACATGATACCAAAGCAGCTGGTCGATGGGACCTCTCTCATATACTCTGTTTTGACTCAATTTTTTATCCATTTGCCCAGCTGTATTGGCGTCATGTAAACATAGCTTTTATTAACCTGGATAGGAATTTCTCATTTATATATAGGGTGTGCTTTGGTCATAGTTTCACATTAGTAATCCAGTATTTATACACTAATCCAATGGTTTGTGCACATGAAAGGTAATATACTAAAAAGTATCTGGTACAAAAGAAGAGGTTTTAACAGGTGTATGGGCCTGCGTTGCTGATAAACATATTTAACTACTGCAGAAGTTCCCAAGAGCCAAAATCTTAGAAACAATAGACCTTGTATTTAAGTGAAAAAGAGACAAAAGCCAACATAATAAGAGTTGCTGCCTCATCATTTCTTCCCACTTAGATTCATCTTTCAAATGGACAATTTTGTATTGAATCTCTCCCAGCCATATGTAGAAAATTGAATTAAGTGAATCCTTTCCAACTTAAAGCATTTCAACTAATTACAGAAAGGCATACTAGTTTTATTTTTTACCAACATAATTTATGTGGCTATTTTAGTTCTCTGTCTCTAATCCATTTATTTTTATTTAATCATCTATTCCACCTAGGAAAATGACTATTTTCAAGAGGGGTCGCTTGTTCCATAATCGCTCAAAATTTAGAGAAAGGTCAGAGTTGATGTCAATGTCTGCTGCAGTTTCTCAATGTTTTATGAGTCCTGCAGCTAAAGAAGCCACTTGGTGTGCTTAGAGATTTGTGCCCATTGACAAAGAGGCAGTTTATAAAATGCTATGTAATTGCAAGTTGCCACAAATGAAAATTCATGACAGCACAGTGTACCCGGTAGAAAATTCCCATGAGACAGCATCTACCCTCACATCACCAGGTGAACATTTGCTATGTCTGGAGGAGAATTTATGATGGGCTGTTCATTTAGATTCTTTCCAGTTACTACCTAAATGCAATATGGGCTTTATGATGACAGTTTCATTGGAAATATGCAAAGTCAAGATCCAAGCTCATGATAAGATTTTTTTTTTAAAGAATCTGACTCTCATTATACAAAGAAGAATGAGGGAGAGGAAAAGGACCCCAGCAAATAGTAGGGGAAGGTGTATTAAAATATTTCATTGTTAAAACCTTCAGGTTCAGATCATTACATACTTATACATGCACTGAGGATGGGGGAAGGAAGAAAGAGAATTCATGATGAACTCATCATTTATCTTTGTAATTGGAAACACAACAGCTCAAGTTATTGTTAATCCAGACTAAAATCCCAGTGTAGGGTTTTTTCCTGAATAAGGCTTGTGTCATCAATACAGTATTTATTCACAATGAAATTCTGAACAGTTCCACAAACTTGTTGAAAATTTGAATACCTCCACACCAACCTAAAAATAGACCTTAAGTTTCTAGAACCTCTGACATTCTTTTAAGTCAATGCGAAAATAGTTTGTTAACTGTATATAAAAGTGCATTCTTAAATGTGGTGTATTTTTATCACTGACCCAGTGTGTCAATATTGGAGTCTATTTTGCTTCTATTTTAGTGATTGCACTCTTTTGCAACTCACTAATGATGGGTCATTTTCAAACTGCTTTAAATAACCATTAGAAACAAATATTTGGAGCTATCCCTTCCTAGTAATTACCTTGAACTGTGCGATTCTAGTTTGTAATATGTATTTAGTTAGTTTGTGCCTTTGGTTACCTAAAGTTATATTTGTATTATATTCAGGAAATGCACTTTTTATCACTTACAGCTGTGGTTTTACTACTGCCTTGAACTATTATTGTTCTCTTTACAACTCCTAAAGTTTTGAGGAGGAAAAGAAAAACCAAAAGGTTAACACTACAAGTCGCAAATCTAAGAGAAACATTTTGGCATTTCTTGATAAGAATATGGAGATATTAAGTATAGTGCTTCCTGTTAGCAGGATAGAAAGGATGCTTTCAATGAGTTTTAGTTTTGAAATTTAAATGAAAGAACAACTCATTTGTGTTTCCTGATAACAGTGCAGTTTTGACGAGAAAACACATGCAATTTCTCACACACAAAAGACAGATGACTTACACAACACAGCTACATATACCACTCAAGTAGGTTAAAGTGAGAAAATAGTATTTGGATGCTCCTGTGAGGAACATTCTGGAAGAGATGCAGGAAATACTGTGACTGCTTCTTTTCCTTAGGCCCATTTCATTTGTGCTTTTAAGTTTTAATTTGTTTTACTGTTGCATACAGTCTAGAGATCCAAATGAGCTGAAAAGTTCTAAGTTTAAGAGATTTTTAAATCATCTATTTTTTAGTTGTCATTCTAATCATTATTGATTGGAAGTGTGATTCTGGAAGGAAAGAAAAACAAAAGCTCAATTCATTCTTTCAGCAAAACCCTTGCCATAGAAATAAGTATATGTTTTATTTTTAACCCAACAAAAGAATGTATAAAATAAGTGTGTCATTTATTGTCAATTCATCTAGGAGATCTATAATATATAGACTGCATATATAAAATACAATATATACAACATAGCCAAGTATAAGAAAACTTGATGATGTATAATTTGGAATTCATATGCTACATACATAGCAAAGTATAAAATTCCATTATAACTTTAATTAGATTTTTAGTTTGCATTACTGTTGACACAGTTTCAGGCATCCCATCACTTATTTCTGCATTTTTTTTTCTTTCTTTCCCACTAGACCTGTTCCCACAGTAACTTTACCTGAGCGTTCAGGCAAAGTTTTCACATTTCTGCAGATTTGTTTGTGTTAAGAGCAATGAAAGCGAAAGCACATTAATCAAGTATTTAAAGAAAAATTGAAGGGAATAGAGTGTCTTCTAGCTTGTAGGGAAACATATGCCTACAGATTGGATGCCACATTCTTGTTTTCTTGGAGGAACTCACATATACATAGCTGACCTGGCAAATAGTTCAGATCTCAGACTGCTGTTCTGCGGTCTTCTGTAAGGTCTTTATACTGCAAAGAAAACAAAAACCAAAAAAAAAAGAGCAAAAGAACAAACAAAAAACAAACAAAAAAAGCAAAGCAAAACAAAAAAAAAAAAAACAAATAATTCAACCACAAAACCGTGACTTATTTCAGTGTGTCCTTCATGTGAAAGCTGTTAAGGACCAAATATACTACTGTGTGTAAGAAGAAATTGCTTCCTAAACAGTAATTGAACATACTTAGAGTTAAACTTGCTGTGGATTTTGTCTTGGCAGTTGTCATCTTACATTATTTGTCAAAGGAAATGTGTTTGGCAGTTAAAAATCTTTCCTTAGATTTAGTGGTGGACTTTAACCTCTTAAATAAATGTTAGTATATCAGATTGTGTCCTTGAAAAATATTTTACGTGTATGAATCATGACAGTGTCTAAATCTTTACTGTTCTTCTGGCAAAAGCATCAGTAAGAAGAAAGGTGAAAAGGAGAAGTACAGCCTTTATGTTAGAAAAGTACTCTTTTTAGCTGCTTACTTTCTCATGAAAAGTAAAGATGTTTACAGTGTATGCCAAGATTTTCAGTTTCTATGTAACAACAGTTAGAGGTTCTAATCATACTGAAAATTGTGTTATAATGGCCTGAGCCATGTTGCTAGGAAACAATAGGTTCCAATTTTGTATTCCTGCTCTCCTGTGCTGAAAAGTGACTGGATACTGTACAGGTTCATGTTCTCTGGCTGCAGTTCAATGGTCTTTTGCATTTTGCTCTGGCTTTCAGGCCAGAAGCATGCATTTTTTCTACAAGAGCATCACAACAACATGCTGTAAATATTTGAAGTTAAACGTTACGTGTCAATATTTGAAAGAAAAGTACTTTGAATATTTCATTTTTAAAAAATAAAATGGCAAATGAATGTTGTGTCCCATTTTCTTCACGCGCCAAACTGCGTCCCCACATCAGGCTGGACAACTGTGTCCTCAAGTCAGGCTGACCAGCTGCGTCCCCAAGTCAGGCTGGCCCACTGCATCCCCAAGTCAGGCTGGTCAACTGTGTCCCCAAATCAGACTAGTCAACTGTGTCCCTAAGTCAGGCTGGCAAAACTGCATCCCCAGGTCAGGCTGGCCAATTGCGTCCCCAAGTCAGGCTAACCCACTGCATCTCCATGTCAGGCTGGTCAACTGTGTCCCCAAGTCAGTCTGGTCAACTGTGTCCCCAAGTGAGGCTGGCTAATTGTGTCCCCAAGTCAGGCTAGCCAACTGTGTCCCCAAGTCAGGCTGGCCAACTGAGATGGGAAAAGTGGCTCCTTGGCAGGGAACAATAAGGACCACATTATTTTGAAAATGTCGGTGGGTGCAGAAATCAGAGGCACTAATCTTAGGCAGAAGTCTCTTCATTTTGATTTTTATACAAATAGGATCTGTGACACAAATGACCATCTAATAAACAAAGAAGAGTGACTTCAGTGAATTTTAATGCCTCCAGGTTATGACTTCTTTTTTTGTTTTGTTTTGTTTTTCAAGACAGGTTATGACTTCTTAAAAGGCTTGCTCTATATTTTTGGTGCCTTCCCAGCAATAAAGAAAAATTAAATTGGAAAAAAAATGCCTGATAATGGAGAGCTAGAAGACCAGGGTGTCTAAATGCATTGCCAAAAAAGGATGTTTGGACACAGGAGTGGCGATCATGACAGACTATTAAAAAAAAAAAAAACAACTCCACATAGGCCCTATACCTCAGAATATGACAACTGACATTTGTCATTTATTTCTAACACAAAAACATTTTTAGATGAGACCACAAAATTTGGTCAATAGGTCTGTTGCAATAGGGCTGCTAGTTTGTTCCCGGCCCCTTAGCCCCGAAATAATCACATAGAAACTGCATTAATTAAATCACTGCTTGGCCCATTAGCTCTAGCTTCTTATTGACTAACTCTTAGATATTAATTTAACCCATTTCCATTAACCTGTGTATCGCCACATGGGTGTGGCTTACCCGGTAAAGTTCCCAGCATCTGTCTCCAGCGGGCTACATGGCTTCTCTCTGACTCTGCCTTTCTTTTTCCCAGCATTCAGTCCAGTCCTCCCCACCTAGCTCTGCTCTACCATGCCCTGTCCTGCTATGAGCTCAAAGCAGTTCTTTATTCATTAATGGTAATCACAGCATACAGAAGGAAATCCCACATCATAGGTCTTCAAAACTTTGAGTTGATACTAATGCATCCATCTACTGCATAACACTTCTTACTGAAATTTGACATTTATAGTACTTTAAAAATGACCTGCTGCTTTTTCCACTGATTGGTTATATATGATTTATCACTAGCATATATGACATTATATTTATATACAAAAGTATGGGAATAAATAGATATCTTTTATATACATGTGTAGGACATCATATATGCAATATATGCTATAAGTGAAAACACAATGAAACCACCAAACTAGACCCCTCCATGGGTGGAAAAGAAAGATTTATTTGGGGAAATTGAAAGCTGTCAGAGAGAATAGCAAAGGGCAGAGAAAGCATTCCCAGCGTTAAAGAGATGGGTGTTGTAGCAAAAGGGAGCCTGTAAACCAGAAAAGCTTAGAAATTGGAGTAGTGGTTGGGGATGTTTTTGGACCAGAAGAGCAGGGTTGGGGGGGGGCTAGCATGGAAGCCTCATTGCTAGAAGCAGTCAACTGTAAGGGCAAAAAAGGGAAGGAGTGGCTCTTTCAGCCAAACAGAAACCCATTTCACTGGTTTCTGAGGAGCACTGACTTTCGGCTTTTGTTTCTCTGCTGTCAGTCCTTCTATTTACCCAGTCAGAGTCCAATCTGAGCTGAACCCAGACTGTAATTTAGACATTGTCAACGGCACTGCCATTTTGTGCCCACTTTGTAAGCAGAAGATACCCTAGTCTCAACACAAAGCATTAATACAAAGGAGGGAAATTTTTAGTTTCACCTGAGGATTATTTTAATTGTGCATGCTACCTGACTCTCGTATTTTAAGAAAACGTCAGGAGTCCCTACATTAACAGAAGTATTACAGGAAATAAGAATTTGTCCATATTCCTTCACTGTTCACCTTTAGTTTTAATGTTTGAATATGTATATAAATATTTTGTACTATTGCTACCTTAAACTCATGTAATTCTAGTGCTTCTATAATCCAGTAAGATGAATAAGATTTAATTATTTCTACTAGGTAAATGCTATAAAGGTATCAGATTGACTTAGCTAAGGTCGTATGGACCATGAGCGACAGAGGAAAAGAAAATACAGGTCTCACGCATTCCTAATTTCACTCCAGCACCAAATGTGGCATCACCACCTATCTTCTTATGAGAAGGCAAATGAATTTCAGGGACTGGGGAGGGCTATCAAGATGTGCGTGCGTGTGCACGTGTGTGTGTTCTGTGTGTTATGCTGATGGGTTCTAGACATCTAATTTGTCACATTTGTTACATCAAAACCTGTTCTTTTAAAAACCAAACACGGAGAAAATGAGGGGCCAGAACAACATCCAGTCACTAAATGTTTGCTGCACAAGCCTGAAGCTCTGGATTCGATCCCCACAACACATATTGGAAAAAAACAGCCTGGAAGTTAAGGCACAACCCACTCCCAAGACTAGGTGGACAACACACACTGGACTAGATGGATCAACAAAAAAAGGTGACAGAAATCTCAAAGGCAGATAAGAAGGAGGGAATGGGAGAGTGGAAATGGGGGATATGGTAGGGAGGGTGCATATGTTCAAAATACATTAAATGAAATTCTCAAAGAATTAATAAAAATACTGGGGTTTTTGTTTAGCTTTGTATGTTTTGTTTAAAACCTAGTGTGGTAGCAAATACTTATAATCCCAGCATTGGAGAAGCAAAGACAAGCAAATTCCTGGGGCTTCCTGGCCAGGCAGCATAGCCCATTTGATGAGATACAGCCAAAAAGAGAACCTGCCTCCAGAAAACCACAGGTGGACAGATCCTAAGGAATGCTACTTGAGGCTGTCATGTGGCATTCACAACCATGCACACAAGAACAGGAACACATGTTCACACACACACACACACACACACACACACACACACACAACTCAGATGATCTACTAATAATTTGGCCTTTTACTAGAAATTTGGCCAGTGACCCCAAAGTATGAAAGTCTCCAAAGTAGGATAGTTTAACTTCACCCCTAGCTGCAAACTGAAAAATAATAAGATCCCATTCCTACAAGGGCAAACACAGGTGATACAGTTGAATTTATAGCACCCTAACAAGCAAACCAGTTTCCATGTAACCTTGAAACACTCAAGGGCAAATCTGAGTTTTATTATTAATAGACTTGGGATTCTGAGCTCAATAAAGTGAATCAAATAAAACATAGTCTAATGTCATAACATTCATAACAGATTTTAAAATGTTTCTCACATTTTTAACTTATCCATTCTATCTAAAGAAAGAATATCTACCATCCAACCCTTTATTTATACCTGGTGGCTTCGTCGGACATACCTTCATAGATTTATTCTACCTGTGAACTGCCACAAGACTCCTCGCCTGTCACAGTCAAACAGAAAATTACCTAAGCTTGTCTTCCACTGACCTTATGCTTCTAGGAACAAATTTCTGAAGAAATGGACTAGTATTTGATAAACTGTCACATGTATTGTGGGCTTGCTGGCACACTTTTCAAAAGAAATATATTCTTGGAAATATGTGTGTCAGGTTCCAAAGAAACTGGAGACAAGTCTCACTTAGTGCCTGTGGCTCGTCCCAGGACTTCTCACCCAGCCTCCTACCAGGGGCTGTGTTTTGCTTCCCTTCCCCCAGCTTCTCTTTTCTATATAACCTCAGGCATTTTAGCCATGAGTACTCTTGGTTCTTCTCAGTTTCTTGGTGCCTAGCTGGCTTGATCTTGGCCTCTTTGCCCTCTTGGCTCTCTCTCTCTCTCTCTCTCTCTCTCTCTCTCTCTCTCTCTCTCTCTCTCTCTCTCTCTCTCTCTCTCTCTCTCTCTCTCTCTCTCTCTCTCTCTCTCTCTTTCTCTCTCCCTGCGCTCCCATGGCCCTGTCAGTCTGGACACTTCCAGATGCCTCTGACTGAACTCTCTCTCATATCTACAATAAAACTCTTCTCCTCAACCGTGCCTAGAATGGGTCGTGTACCCATTTTCACTCAGCCTGTGTTTTGTTTTCTGTCTTGGCATCTTGTATGTATATCTGACTAGCACAGTATTTTAGATTGAACAAGAGTATGATCTTTATGTAAAAAGTGCACCTATTATACACTGGATAATAACAAAGTTACACATGTTAGGAAAGAAAAGAAATGGAATCAACTTGATGAGTAAAGTCCAGCCAGAGATGAACAGAGGTTCGTGGGCTGGAAAGTTTGACAATAGTAAAATCAGAAAAGTTCTTAACTTTTCCAGGAAATCATTTCAATACAGTAAAGTAATCTTCATCAATACTTTATTAACAGCATCTGTCTCCATATTTTATTTATTTGCTTATTTGTTTGCTTTTGAGACAGGGACAAGGTTTCTCCATGTAGCCTTGGCTGACCTGAAACTTACTATGTAGACCAGACTGTCTCTGTATTTTAAATGAAGTAGGTAAATTCAAATTTACCTAAAGCGAATTAGGTAAATAAAAGTTTCAACTACTTTATTAAAAGGTGAAAGACCACTAATGAGTTTAGAAGGCATTTTTCAATACAGACTCTTATAAAGAAACATGCAGATATCATTCACATGTTTAGTTGCTCCATTATGGACAGAGTTCAAAACATGCATTGAAAGTAAAGATGAAAGGACACACTGAACTACACTATAGCTTTCACAACGAGATTCCTCTCCTGTTTTTGTTTGGGTGGTTAACTGATTGGTTGGTTGGTTGGTTTTTGTTTTGTTCTGTTTTGTTTTTGTTGTTGTTGTTTGCTTTGTGCGGTTTTTGGTTTTTCTTTTAGATTTTGTTTTATTTTGGGAGGGAGGTTGCAAGGGAGGAGGGGGGATTTGGTGGGGGCATGGAGATAGGTGGGGATCGGGATACATGATGTGAAATCCACAAAGAATCACTAAAAGTTTGAGGAATAAAAATGCACTAAAATCTAAATTCAAACTAAAAGAATTTTTAAAGATATTTTTAGGGACTGGGGATGGAATTTAGTTGGTACGGTGCTTATCTAGAACACACAAAACCCTGGGTGAAAGCCATGCTGCTGCTTCAGTCAGGTTGGTGGCCCATGCCCCTAATATAAGCATTCAGGAGGTGGAGACGGAAGATGAGCGCTTCAAGGTCGCTCATCCTCAGCTACACAAGTTGGAGATCAGCCTGGACTACATGACACCCTATTTTTTAAAAAGTATTTAAACATAAGGATTTTGTTTTATCTTGAAAGTAGACTTTTTAATGTACTTACAAGTTAGTGATGCTGTTATTTCAACAAATAGTAAGCTGCCCACAGTGCATCACTGTCCCCACACCCCATCTTTGCGCACTCAAAGCATACATGTTAAGTGCCCAGTATGCACAAGGTAGCTCTGTCTGTCAACAGTTCACTCATTCTTAACCAAGCTCACAACATTCAGGGAAACCCAGACATCTAATGTATTCATTTTCCTGTGGATTGTGGACCAGACCATTTGTGCTGATTCATCATCCCACCAAATACAAATCTATCTACATATTGGGAACTTCACTTATGTATTTACTGACTTTTATTGTCATCGGCCCTAAAATTTTCTTTTTATTGTTTTTACTGTTACTGTTTTCCCATCCAAATGGACACTGAACTGCCCGAAGACAAGAAACAGGTGTTTTTACTTTTCTGCCCTGTTATGTTCGTTGAGTAAATGAATTCTGTGAGCCCTGAAGCAACTTGGTACACTATCAATCACAAAAGCCATGAAAATACAAATGTGAGAAGAAAACACTGCATAAAATCCAACTCTTACTTAGGTTTCAATGACTCGGAATTGCTGAAAATTAATGAAACCACAAGCCTTTATAGGGTTACCCAATTACAAATCAGTTGATCATGAGATGCAGTCACTAAAGGGTCCCTTCCAAATAAATTTCCACTTACAGTAAAAACAGCTAGGACAGAGATACATGAAAAGAAAAATCTATTTCATTTCATCATTTCATCTGATCTCTAACATAACCCCAAAACCTGTAGCATCAAATACAATAAACATTTAGAGCCTATTTGAAATCATAGGCTTGTAAACTGGTTTGGTCTGTGGGTTTTGTTTGGATTTTGAAGCACTGTGTCCTGGAGCCAAATGATATTAAACTCCTGGCCACCCTGCCTCCACCTCTCAAGTGTTGGAATGAAAAGTATGCATTACCACACCCCACTGGTCCCAAGATTTAACTGTCTTAACAGAAGAACTCTGGGCAAGAAGCTCGATTTCAAATTTAAACAAATACTCTTTTCTCTTTATCTAATACTTCTGTTCATACACAACTTCATAAATCCCAAAGAAGCCTAAGGCACCACAATTACTTGAGATCTGCACACCAACAACTTCCTACCATGAAATCAAGCAAGAAACTTGAGAATCAGTAACTATCAAACACTTCAGAGAAATGCTGTTTCAACAAAAAAAATGAAGATTTATTTTTATTTACATGTGGCAAGAATTGACATTAATCTTTTGTAAAGTTTTCATTGTGCTTTAAACTGTTTCTTGTTTGTAAATACAGGAACTAAAAATACTCTAAGGGATTCTGTTTCCCAACCTCAATTTAAAACACTTGCTATCTACAACATCCACTTTCAGCTTTGACATGGGCGAGATGCTCCTATTACAGGACTAGAGTGCTGTTTAAAAGGCATTTACGGTTCACTGAACTGTAGTATCTACAATATACAAGACTTGGCATATACTTAAATTATTGAAAATAAAGGAGAGGGTGTGTTAGTCTTCTTCATGGCGCTTTCAGGCAGACATCAGAATCACTTCTCCCTAAAGAAAAAGATTAGAAAAAGTCAAGAGAAATTTGTACAGTATTAAAATGATACTTTAACTCAAATTTGTAATATGTAAGCCAATGCTATGCCTCAAGCAGCTATTATTTAAAATGCCACCACAAAGAATAGATCACTGGACAGGAAGTTTTTCCTAAGTTACATGCTTTCTAAACTGGAGCTCTATTTACATTTCTATGTCAAAGGGTAACTATTCGTCAATTTAAATCACATTTTAGTCTATTTATCAATTTATGTCTGAGCCTGGTTCCCTGTTTCCCAAATTATAAAAACTCATTTTATCATAAATACTAACTGTATCAATCAAGATACAACTTCTCACTCAAAATAGAGTATTAACCTGTTCTCATAAAAGAAAAACAGACACAGTCATCAACTGGCTAGTATTCATTCTTTAGCTCAATACATTCACTAATAGCTTTGCTCAAGAGAATTGTGAATGCCAGTAAAAACAACCAAGAGTGCTAATTTGATTTCCTTTGCTACTGTAAAATGTCATTCATTCAAACACCATCAGTTCAGAAATCAGAATCACAGGAATTAGGCTACCATTTGCCTTTCTGTGCCAGAAGGGGAAAGGAGGTTTTTTTATTAAGCAATAGGGAACATACAACCCATGTACTCACTGAACTATCCCATCTTTCAAATCATATGTGCATAGATTACTGAAGTAAAATGGTACTTACTATCTACAATAGGGACTAGGAAAAAATAAGATAGAAATAAAGAGATTAAAATATCTTGACTTCATAGAGTTTCTATAGTTTTACACTTTCATTAAAAGTGTATATTAGAGCATATTATGGCCCCTTTGCATAGCTACCTCTCGCCTGATTTGCTGGCTACAACTACTTCCTTGTTGAATTTTGCTTATGAGTCCTCCTGCTTGTTATGCAGTTATGAATAGGTTGACCCCCAACTCTAAGCTGCCCAACTCTTTCAAAACTGAGCAGGAAGCCACATTTGCGGTACCTTGTGTACTCCTAGCTGAGGACTTCTCAACTGGATACTGCAGAGGTATTACAATGCCTTGATCTGGCTTCTGAAATGCTGAAATGAGATTTTTTATTTTCCGGAAAAATCTTTTATGCACCCCAGGTGCTGTCTGGAAAAGAAAAGACCAAACAATTTATTTATTTGCTTCATAATGCTTAAGAAAAAGACCCGTAAGATGTGAGAGGGATGCTTAGAGAGGTAACATTTGTGTAACTTGCTGCAATATTTGAAAACATAAGGAAGAAAGGAAAACAACATCCAGAAGAGCTTACTTTGCTTGGCTGGATTTCCCTGCAAGAGGAGCTAATGAGCTGTCATTGCAGTTCTCCCAAGGGTAGGACTAGTTTGTACAAGCACTCACAGCCCTGCCCTTGCTGACTGCTACCCATCATACATCCCGAACCTCTAAGGGTGTACAGGCCATTACCCACATGAATTCAGCAACAGAGGGGATGCAGTTAAACATAAAAAAGTACAGATCCTACAGGTCATTAATAAAAAGCCCGAGGAACCAAACCAACAACCCGTCCCCTGCCATCATTTTACAATAGAAAATACTATTCAGAAAATTAGAAAGTGAGTGCTATGATACATACAGCTGCATGGCTGGCTAATGCTCATGCACTTTTACCTCGTAATACATACTGACTTATCCTTCATGTTAATTTTGTGTTCCTTTCCCAGACTGCTCTCACAGTCAGCACTGCACCATGACAAGGTTTACTATATGACACGAAAATGAAAGACTATAGAAGGTTATCTTTATTTATATATTTGTTAGTTTTTAAAGAGATCGCATTTGCAGGTGGCTGTTAAGAATGTATTCTTTCCCTGACATCTGTGCTCTCACAAAGACACGGCCTGAAATCAACATTCCCCACAAAGCTTCTGAGCCTTGCTTTAGGCACCATCTCAAAACTGTCATAAAATAAAATAGTATTGCTACAAGCAATTGAACAATGACTAGTTTTGTTTCTTTCTTTTCTTTTCTCTTTAGAGAGTTGTTTTACAGCTATTCCATCTGGAAGATTTTTTGAGATGGGAACTGCCTGGGTTTTAGCATTTAATGAGAAAACACGAAGGCTGGCACACAGACTTCTGTCAACCAGATGGTAAACTCAAGATAACAGACTATCCAAAGTCATTCTTGGTCATTGACTACATTGGAGTAGGTAGTTTTCCAGTACAAACACTGCAGATGTTCTCTTTAGCTGTAAATTAGTGTCTGCCTGTACAGTTTCAACAGATAGAGAATGGTCTCTATCTCTATCCTGGTGATCAGAAGACCTTCCTAAATTTCTGCTGAGGCCTCATCTAGAAATAATATGACCATTCCCACAGAGACCCCAATAGCTCTTTAGCTCCAAGCCAGATGCTGCAAGTTACGAAGGCATGCAATGTGTCCAAAATACCACCTTAGTTCTTTCTGAGGGCACTTTTTGTTTGTCAGCACACTTTCCCATCTCTTGCCTTCACTGTTTTCTCATGGATTGGTAGATATTGATTCTTTCAATTATTCTCATTTCACAGGTACAAACATTCAACCTAATCATCTTGCATGAAGGAAAATAATAAGCAGGTGTGAAGTCACACATACAATCAGAAGCAGCAAAATTGTCTCTTCATTCCTTTCAGATTAGGACTAGACCAAGAAGTTTGAGTGAAGCTGAAGACACCAGCCAGAGGAGAAACTGCGTATTTCTCCAGAGGGGAATCATTTCAAACCACACTTCATTTAGGCTATTTCTTGTGGCTTATAAAAGCATTTTCAACAGAGGTATCATTTCTATGGGGACTGATAGTTAACACTTGATTATCCATGCTGACAGAGAAGACAAATACCACCGGACATATAGAAGCAATTTGAACTTGAGATGCAGCATTTCTTTAACAAATGACTGACCTAATTTATGATGATTTGCTTAGGCTAATAAGTAATTTGTTTACTAACTAAGCATCTCTTGGTGACCAACTACCCATAAAAGCCCAAAGGCACAGAAATTGGCAGAGAGAGAGCAGTCCACTTTTGACAATGCACTGCTGACAATCTATACATTAATAAATGATAATCAACTCATCATAAATTTAGCCTCCAAGGGCTAAGTTAATATCCTCAGCAGTGCTCTATCTAAAATGAAAAAGATGCATATTTGTCTTTCATAATTCAATAGATTCAAGGTTCAATTTAATATCACATCTTAAAACATATCTTATACTTACATAGGGACAGAGGGTAGATTGTTCCTGACGTGACCTTTTCTTATGGTGTGGCAAACTAAAATGGTTTTCCTGAAAGTAGTACAAATGCCACTTATCCCATTTTTGGAAAGACATTTCACACACACACACAAAGCTTCACTGACACTATCCTGTCAGTGAATTCGGTTCTTGTTCAAATTTGGGTATTTCCCATACTGCCACCTCTTAGTTATCCATGGAAATATGTTTTGAATCGCAGCTGGTCTTCAATACACTCTGGGGAAATTTCTTCCAGCCAGGTGGTATGAGCTCTGAGAATTATGCACTACTTTAATATTCACCTTAACAAGAAGGCAAAATTTTTTAGACAGAAAACTGCAATATGCATTTCATAAAAACAAGACATTTTTACCTCTTTCCCATTTGGGGATAATCCATGCCAATCTTCTGCTCTCATGGTGCAAATAATTTCAATATTATTATATAAAGAGGGTCAAATCAGACAACAGGATAAGGGATATTTACACTCAATATACCCTTTCCTTCTGAAAATGATTACAAATATGCAATGATGTGATATGATATCATATGTGAAACAGAAGAGAAAAAAATATAAAATGTGTCTAAGAATCTATATCAAAACCCTTCCTCCCAAAGCTTAGGAATCGTTGAGGAAAAGAGGTGAAAAGAGAGTAAAGACGAGGAAACCATGTCTTCCAAACCCAGCAGGACAGGTTCACATATGAACTCACAGTGGTTTTGGCAACATACACAGAACCTGCGCAAGCCTAACCCGGATCAAATGCCAGCATGAAGAGAGGAGGTGTACACAAAGTCCCACTCCTAGGCAAAGAGCTATTGGCAATTGATAGCTACCAGGAGAAGAAGAGCCAGCTTTCTTTAGAAGAATAGCCCCTGGTAAATCAATCATGCAACCCCCTTGCCAGGGAGTCCTAAGATAGACGAGAACTGTGATTCAGAAAAACATTCCTTTAAAACACTGCTATAGCAGGTAGGAATTTGTTGGGCAAACACATATGAAATTCTCAAAAAATATTTTTATTAAATAAAAACTGCAATTTTACCTCTTCTCTATCCCTCCTACCCAGAGGCCTCCAACATTGCTCTTGTGAGAGTCTTGCTGATGCATTCAGAGCAGCACCAATTGTCTGGGTACTTGGAAACGCCTCTATCTCGGAACTCTTGTGCTTGGTAAATTAGCCCTGGACTATACACAATCATGTTGAGCAGTTTTCAGTAGTTCACATTTTTTGATGTTCACACTATGCTAGACTCTGCAGCTAAGAGCTTCTTTACTTGCATTAGCTTACACTCCTTGAAATGACTCCTCTCATTTTACAGATGGCTTCAATCAAAAGTAACTATAGGAAGAACCACATGGAGCCTGGATGCACTGGACATGGCCCAGGCCCTCACGCTGCAGTTTAATTCCTTGTTATATCTCCTAAGGCTATTAGTGACCAGTAGAAAAGAGAAATTCCAGTTTGCCTGTTTTTATCCACAACAGCACCAATGTAGACATCAGTATTATTCAGTACATGCTTTCTAAAAGTTTGTATGGGCACTGTAAGTAAGTTAGACATGATCCATCAAAGTTCTTCATTCTCCAAAGTGATCCCACTCCACACAGGTCTGGAACCAAAATTTTCTAAAGGCTTCTAAATGAACCACCAACGACTATGGAATTGAGCATTCATGGTTTAAATATGATTAATATTTTCGTAATTTATGATTTAACTTCTGTTTTATAAACAAACCTGAATTTAAAGCACTTTTTGATACTCAAAGAAGCAAAAATAAAGAACTGTACCTCAGCACTCCAAGAACCTGTTTCTGTCTGCGACACTCGATATGTATAGATGTAACCTTGATACCTGTGAAAGAATACATTTCCATTACTAATAGTTTCCAGAAGAACAATGGATGCTCTAAACTTGAACTTATTTTTATCTATAAAAGTTACATATACTGGATGTAAATGGACAGCTTCTTGGCAGTCACAGGAAGCAAAGCCATTGGATTTAATTTGTTTGCATTTTATTTCAACCTAATCACAGTTCCCCACAATTTTTTTCTTAACTGTGTGGTTTAATACACTTAAGGATTTGTGTGATAGAGAGACTGGACAAAAAGAAACTATAGACCTGCTGGCACTGACAAAAAAATCATAATTATGAAACACCTTTAACAGAGTCTTACTATTTTTTAAGTGTACATAGTCTTAAGCTAAAAATGGTTGACTGAAATAAGACCCAATTAAATTAACAGTAATACTGGTAGTATCAATTATCAAAGTAATGTGAGTATATCATGCTATGAATATAATTATTCTTATAATATTACTATTATAATAAATAGTAATATTCTATTACTTTATAACATTGTAATTTAGTAGTAAAAGTAATTGAATTTTAAAAAGGAGTACTGCACTATGGAATGTTATGCATTCTTTGAAATAATTAAATTCTGCTATTTTCAGCAATATGAATAAAACTGGAGGGCAGGATGTTAACTAATTCAAGCACAGAAAAACAAAAAGTGTATAGCTTCCTTTATATGATGAAGGCAAAATATTGACCTCAAAGAAGTACAGAATAAAATGGTGATTATTATAAAGCTAGAGAGATGGGTGAAAAGTTAAAACGCTTGCTTATTGTAGAATATTAATAAAAGATGTGTTACATTTGGTTATGCTGTGGAACATTTGTTTAATGATGCAAAGATATGTTTCATTCTTTAATGTTGCATTTGTTTAACTCTGTGAAGCAGTGTTACTTTGTCTGTCTAAAACATCTGATTGGTCTAATAAACAGCTAAATGACCAATAGCTAGTCTTGAAAAAGGATAGGTGGAGCTGTCAGGCAGAGAGAATAAATAGGAGAAATCTGGGAAGAAAAGATTGGTAAGTGAAAGGAGAAGGAGATGACACCAGGAACCAACCACCAAGCTACACAACAAGCTGTGTAGTAAGAAGTAAAGAAAAATACAAATATAAATAAATAAATATAAATAAAATATAAATATATAAATATTAAAATATAAATAAATAAATAAATAGAAAAAGACAAAAGCCCAGAAGCAAAAGATAAATGAGATAAGTTAAAAATAAAGCTGGCTTTCAATACTATGTTTGAAAACATTTCAACTGATATCCATCCATAAGTGAGGTCACACAAGGGACATCTATAGTGCTTAGATAGTAGACAGTTAACAGATTTTCTTTAGGCAAATACATAAGGAGAAATTACAATTGGAGTGCAATCCAAAACGGAAATGTAAACTTAAGAGTTAGAAATAAAATATAATTGCTAAATAATTAAAAAAAATAAAGCTGGCTAGAAACAAGCCAAGCTAATATCAGACATTCATAAGAAAGAATAAGCCTCTATGTGATTTATTTGGGAACTGGATGGCAGACTCCTTAAAGAGTAAAGAGCCAAAAAGAAAAAGAAAAAACATTTTGTCACCCAATGTGGGGCTCTCAACTATCCGTAGGGCCTAAGAAAGCTGAAAAAAAAATAGATATGGCTCCTTATGAGCCTTACAACAAAGCACTTAAACAGCATTTTTCACCCTAAATAGAAACAAAAAATAAGTTTAAAAATGCCTGCCATAGTGCAGGGAACTGGCATTTCATAGCTAGGGGGTTGAATGCAGTTCCTGGGCAAACACACCTCCAACTGGGCCATGAGCTTTAGGCTTGGCTCTCATGAACCTAGAAGTGGATGGAACCAGCCAATAGAGTCTCTCAGAAAACCCAGCTATAGCTTAATAGTTTAAAGTTTGCTCACATGGTCAAAAAGACTAGAGATATACAGTAAATGAGGTCCAGATGGGAAAAAAACTCTAAACACATTCCAGTGTGTTGAACAATGGCACAGGCTTAAGAAAGAAAAGAAAATTGGTATAGACAGCCATAGAAATAGAAATAATTTAAAATATTAATAAAGTTCTTAAAGAGAGAGTAAAAGTAATATAAAAGAAAGACCACATAAGATGGGAAATACACAGGGAGTCTGGATCCAATATGGTATTGTGTTGATTTTAATTTTTTTTTGATTGCTGATCAGCAAAGGAGAGCTGTTAAGTAAGATACCTGGCAATGAAAGAGGGACTGTAGAAATAAAACAGTCTATATATTTTAGGAATCCCTACACTTTAAAATGGAAGTCAAACAATGTATTTGTAAAATGGAACTTAAAAGTTTCATTGCTTTGGAGAAGAGGTTTTGCTTTTGTTCCCACAGGAGATGAGAAGCTGTGAATTCCTTCAGGATTAATATGAATCAGGTTTGATCAGGGGCGATCTCCTGAACCTTGACAAGTGATATCTATCAACAAAGGTCACAGCTGGTTTTCCCAGGACTTGGCCATTATCTCAAATTTCTCAGGTACCCCAAAATATGCCTTTGCTACAGACAACAGGAATCAGTCAAGAGCAAACAATGCCCACATTCCCAAGATTTTGGGGAGTGGTATTTTGTTAATGGATGTTTGTTATCATTTAGGGGAATAAGGGAATATAGGAAAAAAGTACAAGTATGAATCTCAGATATTTTACATTGTCATGGATTTGGGTATATTGATACAAATTTAAAGTTATTTTTGTTACTGTGTGTGTGTGTTTCAACTCTTGTTTGGGGTAGTGTGCTTATGCAGCTCATTTAAAAATGCAATGTATAATTAGGAAATGAGGTTAGTAGGTAGTCTATAATATTTAAACTTGTAGTCACATTAGGTATGTTTTCAAAGTTAAATAGATATATTTAAATAGATAAATGATCTTCACTTAATTTAAATACCCATAGAATATGATATTTAAAATGTTTTGTTAACTTAGAGCTTCTCATGACAATGAGATACACCTGCTCCTGGCAGGACCAATTTACTTCAGAGAATATGATGGGCATTGAAGAAACTCCACATCAGCTTGTTTTCAATATGGCAAGGCTAGCCATTTGGGCAAGAAACTGCTTTGCCTTGACTGCTGACAGTATGCTGTATAAACTGGACAGGCAGAAGCCACTGGAAAGTGACTGCTGAACTTGTCAAAACAAGATGAGACAGTTCTTCAGGCTTCCTGCTTCATGAAAGAGTCTTCCAGACATTCTGCAGGACACAGAAGAAAATGACTGACAAACTGCCAATATAGGCAAAATGGTCTTTCAAATTTTCTGATTCATGGAAAAGTCTGCCAGATACTATGGGCCTGTAAGCTGAAGATGGATGCCCTAATGTTGCAGAGGAACTTTGGGTAACTGTAAAGGCAGATGTCTCTGTTGTTAAGTTATATTTTAATTCCTTCTGGTGTCTTTGATGGAGTTAAAAGACTACATAATTAGAATTTCACCTTTTTCTTTATGATAGAATGTAAGTTAGGTATACAACTTTGCACCCCACTAAGATAATGTAGTGTTTTCTCTGAATTTGCTAAATACAAATGGATTAAATATTATAAATGTAATTCTTACTTGATAACTGTTTTGTTGTATATAGTTTTACTATGTTAAGGTTAAAACCTTTCATTTTTATTTAGACAAAAAGGGGAACTTGTTAATCTCATAGAGGACTCAGTACCTACACAGAAGTTCACAATCATCTGCAACTCCATTTCCAGGGTATCAGATGCCCTTTTGTTCTCACTATGAATTCCAAGCAAGCACATGGCGTACATACATACATGCAGGCAAAATACTCACACATAAAATAAGATGAATACTCTAATAAAAAATCAAAAGAATGTGGTTAGCAGATTCTGGGAAGTATAGAGGATTAGAATAGTTAATTGAAATGGGATGCTGATGGACAGAGGGAGTCAACTGTAATGTTCTACATGACAACGCAATAACTATGGCTAACAACTATAATTGTCTATTTCTAAATTGCTACTGAGGAGGATTCAGAGCGTTACCAACACAAAGGAGTGATAAATATATAAGGCGATGAAAATGGCAATTACCCTAATCTGATCATTAAACATTGTATACATTGTTGAAATATCACATGGACAATTATATGTAAATTAAAATTATAAAATTAATGAGAGAAAAAGTAGCTAATACTTCAAAGCAGTTTGTCCTTTCAAACATAGTAAATATTGTCCCCATTACTTGAATCATAGGTATTGTGTGCCTGTTTAGATGAATTCTACTCTAATAACAAGGCTTTTAAATGTGAAATTTTTCTGTTCGGTTGCCACAAACAATACCATAGACTGACTATCTTAAGTGAGAAAGAGGGTATTTCTCACATTTCTGGATGCTAACTCCAAGGGCAAAATATAGCAGGGAAGGTTTCATTCTTAGATCTTAACTCACGAATACCAGAAAATGTTCCCTCCTGCATTGCTGTTAAGCCACCAACCATATTAGATTTGGCTCTACTTATTTTTATTTATTTATTTATTTGAGACAAGCTGTATGTAACTCTGAGCTAGTTTAGAACCTGTGATCATCCTGCCTCAACTTCTGAGGTCCAGGATTATAGGTATGCATCACCACACATGAATGTAGACCGCTTTTTTACAACATAATTTAACCTTACTTATACTCTAGAGATCTTATATGCAACTATGGTCATATTGGGAGTAAGGTTTAAATTTATTTGGGGGGGCACACAGTTCAAACAACAGCATTATATACTGTCCTCTAACGTTTTGGCATTATAGGTAAGCTGAAACTTTTCTGCATTTTAAAATTATTCTTCATTCAATTCATTTCTCTCTTTTTGTGTTTTACTATAAGCAATGTTGAATAACCAAGCCATTCCTTCACACCTTAGCTTAGAAATCTCCACAGCTGGTTTAGAAGTGAAGATACAGATTTGTGGCAGATTTCTTGCCTAGCAAGGGTCAAGTCATCAACATTACAACAGAAAAAAGAAAAGAAAAAAAAGGAATATAAAATTACTTGTATGTATATGTTTTCAGGGCTGATCAATTGGCACTGGATAACTAACTGTTGTGCTCTTCCCTAGGGAAGATAATTTCTCCTACTCGTTATACAGAATGAGAAGGTTGTATTTATGTATTTAGGAATATATGCATATATTTATATATTTATGTGTATATATGTAACAACAATTAATGTGAAAGGGCTATAAATTTGAAAGAGAGCAAAGAGGAGTGTATGGGAAGGTTTGGAAGAAAGGAGAGGGGAATTGGATATTATAATATAATTTCTAAAAATAAAAGAAATTATTTTTAAAGAGATATAAGCTAGGTAACCACTGTAATTGTTCACAGATTCTGTCTTCCACAAAACAAAAATGTTCTTTGCTGCTTTAGAACAATGATCATATTTCTTCCATTTTCCAATAACTTTCTCCTCATTTCCCATCTGAGACGTCATGAGAATAACATTTAACACCCATATTTTTTATTTTTTATTTTATTTTTGATTATAATATATCATTTATCCCCATCCCTATACCTTTCCATCCCATATACACGTCCTTTCTCTTTAAAATTCATGGCCTCTTTTTCCATTAATTGTTATTCACACACACACACACACACACACACACACACACACACACACACACAATGTCCCTTGTATGTATGTTTTCAGGGCTGATCACTTGGTATTGGATAACAACTTGGTGTGCTCTTCCCTATAGATGATTATTTCTCCTATTTTCAACATTCCTTTGTTGCCTACAGTTCTTTGTGCAGTTTTACCAACACTCACTTCATGACAATCTGGGGAGCAAGAGTAACATAAACCTCAAAATTTCTGCAGTTTCTCCCCATTACCTAGTTTAAAGCATTTTCACAGGGTTTTTTTTTTTTAACTATGTTGCAGCAGCACCTGCCTTCTCAGTCATTGTCTCGGCATACTAGGGTTATTATAACAACATGCCACAAATGGGTGGCTTAAACAATCGACATTTATTTCTCACAATTTTACAGGCTGAGTGTCCAAGTTCAGGAAGCCATCATGGTAAATTTCATTCTGAGGCCTCTTTTCTTGGCTAATAGGCAACCACCTTCATTGTCTATGCTTACATGGCCCTTTGTCTGTACGGGTGTCCTTCATCTTCTTATAAAGTCACCAAATCTATCAGATTATGGTTCCATCCTTATGAACTCATTTAATTTTAAATGCCTCCTTAGGCCCTATTGCCAATAGAGACACATTACGGTAAGGGTTTTAATATATGAATTTTAGAGATATAATTTTACACCATAGTACATGAACTCTATCCTATTATTTTTTATATAATAAAATGAATTTTATAAATGAGGAAACTGAAATGTTGAGAAATAAAATAACTAAAACAAACCAGAGATCAAGAAGTAAAAATGTTATTTGGACTAAGCTCTTTTGATTCTCACACTGTAATGGATATGGATTTATTATATTTCAGGGTTCATAATAATAATACTTAATTTGATTAATAAACTTTTAAAATATATGATCAACTAGATTTATTTAACTAGTATACAAAATGAAGTAATGCATATTCAGTTATTTTGGTGTTTTAATTCATGTATATACTGTATAATATTTAAATCAGGACAAATATATTTATCCAAACATTTGTCATTTCCTTGAAATGTAAACATAGAATCCTGCCTAGTTTTTTAAATGTACAGTACAATCCTTTATTATTATCTATCATCATCCAACTATACATAAGCAAATCAGAAATTTCTTGTTCCTACTTTACTATGCTGGTTAATTTTTTGTCAATTTGATACAAGCTCAAGTCATGACTATCAGCCTGTAGTCAAGTCTGTGTGGGCATTTTCTTGATTAATGATTGATATGGGAGGGCCACAGCAGGTGCTGCTACTCCTGTACAGGTTATAAAAGAAAGAAAACAGAGCAAGTCATGGGGAACAAGCCAGTAAGCAACATCCCTGCATGGTTTCTGCTTCAGTTCTTGACTCCTTCTGCCCTGATCTCTTGTCCTGACTTCCCTCAATGTTGAACTTTAAGCAGGAAGATGAAATATAATCTTTCCTCCACAAACTGCTTTTGATGGTTGGGTTTCTCACCGGAATTTCACTTCCCAGGTGATCAGTGTACTAAACATTTTTCGTGACTTTCTTCTTCATAAAGATTTTTTTTTATTTTATGTGTTTGATTATTGTGCATGCACATGTAAGCAAACTAGAACAACTAGTGCATACTGATCTTTCATTCCCTATCCTACACGCCTTCTGCTTTCCCCAGTCTAGCACTATTAATAAAAACCCAGAGACAGAAATTGGAGTTCAACCTGAAGATTAGAAAAGCAAAGTGGTCAGCCACTGGTTCATAACTCCACTTCAGACCAAAACAGCAATCCTGCCTCCGGGAATCCTCAGAATGAAACTGAGCCGAGAGCTGTCTGCTCCTGTTTTATAATCCTCTCTAGGGCTGGGATTAAAGGCATGCACTGGCCGGCTTCTATGGCTAACTAGTGTGGCTACTGAGATTAAAGGTGTGTGTTATCACTGTCTGATCTGTATGGCTAGCCAGTGTGGCTGTTTTACTCTCTGATCTTCAGGAAAGCTTTATTTATTAAAATACAAATGAAATATCACTATACCCCTGCCACAGACAACTCCCATACTACTCTCAATCTCTATGGGAACATTTTTTTATATTCCACATATGAATGAAAACATGTAGCATACGTATTTCTGTGTCTGTCTTATTTCATTTAGTATAATGATTTCTAGTTATATATATACATTTTGCAAAGGACAGAATTTCATTCCCTTTATGATTTAACACAATTCCATTTTGTGTATGTCTCCATTTGCTTTATCTGCTCCTCAATGGATAGATTCTCATGTTATTTCCATTTTTTGGCTATTGTAAGTAGTGTGACAATGAATCTGAGAGTTCATATATCTCTTTGATATCTTGATTTCATTTTCTTTGAACATATACTCAGAAGTCAATAACTGAATAATGTGGTAGTTCTAGTATTTTGAGGATCTTCTATGCTGTTTTCCATAACAATTGTTCTAATCCACATCTCTGTAAATAGTGTGTAATATTTCCCCTTACCCACAGCCTCATTTGCACTGTTTTCTTTGAAAATAGCTTTATTTATTTATTTATTTACTTACTTACTTACTTACTTATTTATTTTTACTGGAGTGACAGAATAATTGTGTGATTTTGAATTTCACTTCCCGGGTGATCAGTGTACTAAACATTTTTCGTGACTTTCTTCTTCATAAAGATTTTTTTTTATTTTATGTGCTTGATTATTGTGCATGCACATGTCTGTGAACTATGTATGTGCAGAGCCCATCGAGGCCAGAAGAGAGCATTGGCTCCCTTGGAACTGTAGTTACAGACAGTTGTGAGTCACCATGTGTGTGCTGGGAACCAAGCCCAGTTCCTCTGCAAGAACAGTCAGTGCTCTTAACCACTGATCCATCTCTCCAACCTCTCATATTTTATTAACAAATAGTTCCTTACTAGAAAAAGTAACTTTTTGCTGAATTTTTGAACAAATTTTGAATTTGGATATAAATAAATTATCATGGTCTCATTTACTATATTTATTGTTGCTGTTCTTAGGCATAGGATTGGATCAATAGGAATTCTTGATTAGGAAACATACTAAAGTCTGTTTAAGTTACTGTGTTCAAACTTAAAACAGCAGATGATACTAAATTCTTACAAAAAGAGGGCTATGCTTAGTTCATTGGCCACATTTGGCATTAAGTCCCTTTAGAATTAAAAAGTCTTTAAATATTTGAATTAAATTGTTACACCTTTAATCAATATCCATCAGTACTAATTATCTAATGAACTACAAAAGACATTTAAAACACTCTAATCGGGCCCATTTGACTTGAGAAATTGAACAAAGAGTCAATTTAAATGTTGGTGTGATTACAAAACAAATGTTTTATTTTTGTAATGTAGGTTTACCAGAATATTTGATTTATATATAAAAGTAGCTTATTATGTGCTTACACATGATAAAAATATATGTATTTCACTGTTAAGCTTTTATTTTTAAGTTATTTAAATCTACCTTAAAGCACACCAGTTTCAGTAAGTGCTCTACAGGGAACAAGACAAGAGCTTTGATTTCTGTTATTCACCATGGGCACTTGAAACATGGGCTTTAAGGGACTTTCTTGAAGCCATCCAGCAAAATGGAGATGGAATCAGGACCCTGAGTTCTATTATTCCTTTTGGAAAGCAATTAATGAGAACAATTCACAGTAAATTTAAGGGTGATGCGGAAATAATAGTATTTAAAATCTATTTAAAAACAATAGAGCTAGGAGATAACTCGGTTGGTACAGTGCTTGCCTGCAGACAGGAGTTCGGTCCCATGAATCCATGGCCTGGATGATGGCATGCACTTGTAGCCCCAGCATTGGAGAGGTTCATTAGTCAACCAAGCAACTCAGGTTGGTGAACACCAGAAAAGGGAGAATTCCCTGTCTCAAAAAGTCAAGATGGACAACGCTGAGGAATAGCAACAGCAGCTGCTCTCTGGCTTCCACACACCTGTGGAAACCTGCAAGCACTTATACACAAACACATACACACATAAAAGCAAAAGATCTCAATAATTTAGGCAAAATGGTAAGGTATCTGTTTTCCAGCATCTAAACAATGTGCCTCAAAATATACAGTGGGTATAGTCCATACCACCATTTAGCTTCATTTAGTCAAAATAAATGAGTATGTTTTGAAAATAGTTTCCTAACGAATCTGATGTTATCTCACTTTCGGTTAAGCAGCAGGAACCTGAGTACCACTTCAAAAGCTCTTACCTTCTTCGTCTCCAAACAAGCTGGTGTCAATGGCACATGCATTTTCTCATGATTAAGGTATCTAATATTAACAATTTCCCCCACCCCAAGCCCTTGAATTCTGAATGAACAAACTTTTGTCTCTTCTCAAACCAGCAGTGTGTGGCCTCTACTTCTAAAGTCATAGTATTCATTAATCAATGGTCCTCTGTAGACAACTCTCATAATAATATGCCATGGGTGGGGAAAAACCTAAAGTGGAACAACTCAAATTGAATTCCTAGGATCACAGCATTTGTGAGCCACCTGCTATGGGTGCTGGGAACCAAACTCAGATCTTTCGGAAGAGCAGCAACTGATTTTAACCAACGAGTCAGCTCCCTAGTCATGGAATATGCTTTTTTTTTAAGCAACACATATGCTCTGTCTGTAGGAAATCATTGTTATAGGAAAAAAGTAATGTGTGTTAATAAAAGCTATAACAGTGTTCATATCTTTTACCAAATAGCATTGTTTATGTTTATACACTCCAGGCAAATAAGTCAAAAGAAAAAGACAAGTAAGTTTTTAATAGTAGATAAAGTAAAATTAAGCGAACTACCCCAAAAAGTAACAATGACTCTAAATAAGGGAATATATATATCCTCAAAATTGAATATGATTAAAGCAGAAATAAGCCAGGCAATGGTGGCACTACCCTTTAATTGCAGCACTGAGGAGGCAGAGGCAGGTGGATCTCTGAGTTCAAGGCCAGCCTGGTCTACAGAGTGAGTTCCAGGACAGCCAGAGCTATACAGAGAAACCCTGTCTCGAAAAGCCAAAAAAAAAACCATAAAAATAAAAATTACAACAAAATAAAACAATTCTTCATAGACAGGGAAATAGTAGAGTTAGAAGGACAACTGCTAAATGGAAAAAGTATTTGTAAACCTTCAAGCTGATAAGGGTTGGTACCCAGAATAACTAAGATTTGAAAAAAAAACCTCAGTAAGAAAACAAATTGCTTGAAAATGGGCAATGGACCTCAACAGATTTTTTTTTTATAAAAAATATGTACAAAATGGCCAACAAATGTATGAAATTTTTTTCAACATCATTAATCATTGGAGAAATGAAAATTGAAACCACACTTGTTCAAGTGACTCTTACAAAAAAGATGAAAGATAAGTATTGTGAGGATGTGGAGAAAGAGAACACTTGCACACTGTTGGTGGGCATGTACATTAGTAGAGTGATCGAAAACAGAAAGGGGGTTCCTCAAAAAATAAAAAAGTATTGCATGACTCAGCAACAGAACGATTGCATGTATATCCAAATGAAACCAGTATGTCAAAGAGTTTGCCATGTTCAACGTAGCACAATTTGTATTATAAAGGATAAGGAATCAACTTTGTGTGCAAGAACGAAGAAAGTGTGATATATACCCTCATATGCTGTCCCTCATGTGAGGAATCTAAATTTTTATAACAAACATGGAAATAGAAAATAAACTAGTTGAGAAAAAGAAGAAAACCAAAGGAGAGGAGACAAAAAAAAGGGAGATGGGGTAAATATGATCAAACTATATATATATATATATAGTATATATATATATGTATGTATATGTATATATATATATTTGGTTTTTTGAGACAGGGTTTCTCTGTAGCTTTGGAGCCTATCCTGGAACTAGCTCTTGTAGACCAGGCTGGCCTCGAACTCACAGAGATCCGCCTGCCTCTGCCTCCCAAGTGCTGGGATTAAAGGCGTGCGCCACCACCACCCGGCTCAAACTATATTATATATGTAAGAAAATATCATACTGAACACATTATTTTTCACTAATTATAATTTTCAGTAATTATAAATGATTGAAAAAACAAACTATAATGGAATGCCATCCAACCTTAACAAAAATATTATCATCTATTTTTGACAACAGGGATGAACCTGGAGGACAAACATTATGTTAAGTAAAATAAACCAGGCACAAAAAAGACAAATATTGCAAGATCTCACTCACATGTAGAATCTAAAATTACTGAATTCACAGAAGCTGAGAGTGCTGTAGCTTTGTTAACCACAAAGAAGAAAGGGAAAAAAGCGTAACTCATTTTTAAAAGTTGTTAAACGTTTCTGACTCGCTCTGTGAATATAGACAACTCAAGAAACGTATCAGTTTTCACTCCTTTCTCCAATTTAGATGCTTTTTGGAACTGAGGACAATTCAAGCATGTCTATTGAGGGTGTCAGAAGCACTGGAACTGTAGCTACAGACAGGCGTGAGCTGCCATGTGGTTGTAGGGAATTGAACCCAGGTCCATCTGGAAGAGCAGTCAGTGTTCTTAACTGCTGAGCCATCTCTCCAGTCCCTGTACCTTAAGCCTTTAAAAGGTGTTCAGACTGGTAAAGGGCAAGTGCAAAGCCACTCAGCTTATTTTTTTCTTTTCTTGATGGGTATCTCTGGTGGATAGTACTTCACTTCAAACCAACAAAACCACATTAACTTTCTTTATGCCAATTAAAGGACTTCTCAAAAGAAAAGCTGTAAGCACATCTGGCTTCTACAGCACACTGAAAATAATGCAAGCTGATTCCCATACTCTCATCTACACAGCATTGCTATATATATAACATTTAAAACACAATTAATGCAACAGATTTTGAGGGGCTTTGGATATTTTTTTCTAGGCTGGTCCATAACTCACTACACAGGCCAGACTGACCTCAAACTCATGGTGATCCTCCTGATTCACTTCCCAAGTGCTAGGATTGCAAGCATGAGTCACCGTACCTGCTGTAGCTAAATTTTAAATGAATATTTTATATCTGTAGTAATTGTGCCATGTAAACAAAGTTTTCATTATTAAACCTGTATTTTCCCTCAAGAGGTTTCTAGACATTTCTGTTATCCAAATTTCATTCCTTTGGAGTGGATGGGAATTTCCAGTTCAATCTAAAGTCGTTCAGTATCAATACTAATGGGAAAACTATGTAATGGCCCTATTCTTACTGCCACTGCTTGTTAACCCAGGGAAAAAGGAAGTCTCGGGAAACTTGTCCAATGTAAAATCACTAGATAAGAGGCAGAGTTGACTGTGTACTCAGGCGGTCTTGCAAGAAGATATTGACTCTTAATCCCCATGGTGTGATACACTTCTTAGATTAGTGGAAATGAATTAACAGTTTCGTATTAAAGCAAATCTCAGAAGTATAATTCTCAACAAAAAGGTTGAGTCTGTTAGGACACAAGGCTAGAACTGTCTGCTGAAGGCTAGAACAGGAGAGGTAGCTGAGGAGAGCCCAAGAGGGAGTAAGTGGAGGGGCGGATTTACAGGTTAAACAGATTTCCTCTATGTTTAAACTAAATGGCAACTTTTGACTATTCCTGAAGCTTCAATTTTACAATGTTAACCAGAGTCAGATTTTAACGTATTTGCCTGTAAATTGCGCATCTTGTAGTTGATGTATAACAAATATTACTTGGATAGCTTTTGGGCTCACTCTACTATTAAAAAACTCTACACAGAAAATCCAAGAAGATTTTAGTAACCCAAGTTATTGTGAAGATATGACACCAATAAACACAGCCAATAGAATTTCAAAAGCAGATGGATGGATGCGAAGCCTGAGTCCCACATGATGTAGGGAGAGAACCAACTTCAGCAAGCTGACCTCTGACTTACGCTATCCATCTACTCACACACAAACATACAACACACACAAATAAATAAGAAATCTAAAATTATATAAACTAAAGTATGATTTCTCATTAAATTTTATAATCGTAAATTTATTGCCATACTTTTCTTTGCCACACTGTTCCCTGCTATTACAACTGATAAGCTGGAATTTTTTTCTGTATCTCCTCTATTTCTTGAATACCGTTGTATGGTGGGCACTTTATTTCCAGTCCAAAGGACTCCATATCTACTATAGAGAAATTTGCCCATCCATTTTCATTACTGCTCTATTCACAATAGCTAGGAATAGAAAAGAGCCTAGATGTCCATCAACTGGTGAATGGCTAGTAAAAATATGATGTGTTTACCAATGAAATGATATTTGGTTATTAATAAAAGTGAAATTATGACATTTGCAAGCAAATAGATGGAGCTGGATATAGCCATTCTGAGTGAGCTAACCCAGACCCAGAAAGACAAATGTCACAGGTTTTCTCCCATTTGTGAATGTAAGCTTTGAATCGCAAGATAATATGTGTTTCGTTTGGAATACCCATAGAGGTCAGGGAAGAACTAAGGGGCCCTGGGTGGCAACTTTCAAGGAAGGAGAGACAGAATACACAGGTATAAATAATCAAAGGGAATACTGGAACAGGAAAGGTTAAATTGGGGTAGGGGTAGGAAGGCAGAGTAGAAGACAGGAAGGGATAAGTAACGCTAAAGACCTCTCCAAAATGTCATGTGTAAACCTACTAATGAAGATGTTTCCTAAAATATATACCTATACACATATATAAAAAGAGTTAAAATGGAGTTAATCTAATAGGGCAACAACTAGACATCACATATTATACCAAATGAAATGTCTATTATCAGGAATGGATTGTGTCTTTTGGAGTTGTTGGCCAGTGAGGTTGAATAGACCACCAGACACTACAAGTTATTGCCAATGCTCTTGGTTCCCCTACAGAACTTGACAGTAAGACCCTGTTGCAGGCACCACCACATAGTTGAAGCACAGAACATAGAAAAGTCAAGCTGGAATAGACCTGGAAGCTTCATCTACGTGGGCTAGCGCATAGTGCTGGAAGGTGCTAGCACACTACCAGAGGAGAAAAGTCATCATCAATTTCACCCCTCAGAAAAGGTAAAAAAGATAACTCTTTTATCCAAGGATATATATGAAAAATTGCATCATTATGTCTTCAGGACTAAAGAATTATAAATATGTTTCTTCTTCCAAATCTTTCAGCAGAGAAGTATAAAGTCAGCTTTGTACATAGGGATGTTAATTGTGGAAATATGCTATTTTTCAAGCTTATTTTTAAAATATTTTAATTAGTTTTCCCGGGGAACGATGAGGTATTACCTAGTAGCTATCTATACTGGAGTGAAAAGTGAAAAATTGTGAGGATATAATATGTAGCTCAATGAAAGAAATTTTATATACCTGTAAAATGAAAAAATAATAAAATATACTATATCTTTGAGAAGAGTCAATTCTTTAAGATGACAATTTTCCCTAATTTTATTGACATTAGTTTAATTCAATTTAACAGAATTATTTTAGATTTCATCACCAATAATCAGCAGATGAGAATAGCTAATAACTTTTTAGTATGTTTGAAAATTATGATACACTGATTTGGTTAAGATAAGTATAAATAGACCAACTGAACCAAATAGTCCAGAAACAACAATAATAACAATTTTATAAATATTAAGTTCTTTTAGTCCTTGGTAAAGTAGCCTAATAAATGAAGAATGAAAGTTCAATCTAGTAAACTATGTTGGACAACTTATAAATACCTGGAAACAAATCAAATTAGATCCTTTGTGCACATAAAAAGAAAGCTCAAATGAAATTAAAGAATAGAACAAAATTAATAAAACCGCATATTTAAAACAAAAGCAGTGAAATTTTCTGTATCTATGGAAGAGAAACTGGAAAACAAAGGTAGAAATCAAACATGAAGAAACCGAGTGATGCACTTTGGTACTAAAAATATTAAATAACAACCACCAAACAGAGAAAGGACATCTGCAACATAACAAGATATGTCTATTTATTTGTGCATGTGTGTGTGTGCATTCGCGAATGTGTGTATGAAAAGCAGTAAGATCCAAATCATGAAGTGATAAAAGTATGCAAATATCCAGTTCACAAATGGGGAAAAATAGTTTAACAACCACATCAAAAACAGTCAGTGCCATTAACAAAATTTAAAACATGAAAAATAGAGTGTAAATATGATTAAAAATATTAGACATCAAACTACAAAGAAAATTGTTTTTAACAAGAATACTCATTTTTAAGAAAAATTACACATATATAAACTAGAATACATATTTATGGTAAGCATTCAAATGTAGAATTTGTAATTTAAAAGTATTTAATGATTCAAGTGTCAAAAAAAAGGCTGATGTAAATGTATGAAGCTGTCAAAAAACAAAATTTGTCAATAAGAAATAAGAGGTTGGTCAAGAAAAATATGGTTCATTTACAACTTAGCTAAACTAAAATACAGCCCTTATAAAAAGAATGCCTTTCAGTTATTTGTGAAAATATCACATATGGGTCAGCTTTTATTTCATACTACGTGGAAATTACAGCAAAATGTAATGAAAAATTTACATGCTCAAAAATATTCATCTTACTAAAATATAGAAGAAATTTTACTTAAAACTTAAGAGTGGCTGCCTTTAAGTCATAAGATTATAGATAATTTTTCCTTTGGTTCCATTATCTATGCTTTCAAATTTTGTAACACAAGTAAGTGTAAAGATTATTTTGACAGATTGTTTTAATTCTAATTTTAGTTTAGAGAAAATAATTGAAAGAAAAACTTCATATTATGAATGAAGAGCAGCAATTGTCTAAGTGGAAAACTTTTACAATGTTGAAACATTCTGTTTTCTAAAACCTAATGGGAGGAAAGGTCCTGTCTGAGAGTCACAACTGGAATTTAATCTGGGAAAGGGGAACGTACAGTTTGAAAGAACAATTTGAAGCATACAATAAAAATAGGCTAAATTGAAGTTCAAGCAAACTTTCTTGATTAATGGGAAGAAACAAAATATAGAATAAGGTGGCACTGAGTAAAATGCAATTATTGTATGTTTGTTCATGAATGTATGAGTCTATTTCTTTCTATTCTGTATCATATGAATCTGTACTTTGAATTAAGAGTGCATAGTTTGCTCCAAAATAACATTTTGCAAGTACCACATAGTGCCTGTAAGAGAGAATGAAATGTTTATGTGTATCAAAAGGGACACTACAAAATAATTGAAGAACTGATCAAGGCAAAGCATCTTGTCTCATTCCCTCCACAGTAGTCTGGTCATAACTCTGAAACCCCACATGACAGGAGGAGAAATCTCCACTTACCTATTTTTGTAGGAAGAGGTTTTCATGGAGAAATTAGACGACAACAACTTACATTTATGCAGCATTCACCTTCAGTGAAAACTAAAATGATGAGAATTTCCTTGCATGGTACTGACCCACCTGCCTAAAAACTAAGGATTCCTCTCTTCAAGATTTTACTTAAAGCAATCTTTTGTAACAACAAGAAACAAACAAACAAAAACAGATTTCTGTTTTATGTGAATGGAAGATGAAGTCCCCAGAGAATTTGAGTGACTCCCTAGAGCCCACAGCCTGGCCTCTTGTCAGTCCAAGGCTCTTTGTCATAAAGAATACAACATGTCTTCACAATTTATTCATTTAATTCCAAATTGTTTGCTGAGTGCCTATTATGTACCAGGATATGTTTCTGGTACTAAAGACAATATTCATTCCTTCATGAAGGTATTTTTTGTAGTAGAGCCCATATATAATTAAGCAAGCTAATAGAAAGTTTAAAGCTCCTTCAATAAAAATAATGGAATAGCAACACATAGAGGTCCCATACATTTGTTAGAATGGTCCGGAGATGTATATTGAACCGAAGGTGTAAAATCCCGAGTGCGGAGCAGCCATGGTGACCTTCAGGAATGACCAGGTGCTATGTAGAGTAGAAGTCTGCTGTCTCCACCTCTCTCCCCTACACAGGCATCATTTGAACCTTCATTTTCCCCTTAAGGAGCATGCTGCATAACCCACTACTAAGCCAAAGCAGCTCATTTCACTCACCATCCTCCATCTTTCAACAAAAAAAAGCCTAAGGATCCTCATTGGCTTTCCTTGCCCTTCCTGGGGTTCCACTTGGGAAACATAAAGGTCCAAGCCCAAGGCTGGATGTCTAGTCCAGTGGAAAAGCAATTTTCAGGCATATATAAAATCCTGGACTCTGTCCCCAACACAGAAAAAGTATTTTTCCATATATTTAACTTTAAGCTTTTATGATAAATGTATTTAGCAGGAGCTGAAAACTGCCACAAATAATGCTTGGACATTTTTAAAAATCAGTATACAATGACAAACTTCTCAAACCATCCACAATTTAATCTTTATCGCCTGACCCAGAGAGTACTTCAAATTTTCGTAGTGTATCATCATGTCCACTCACAACAAAGCATTTTTCTTTGTTTTGTTTTTATGCAGACACTGCCGTGCTAGAGTGAGGGTTTTGTGAGTTTTTTTTCAAATCCTGCTTACAATAATGTTTGAATTAGGTCCTTCTGTAGAAATGCCTCCCTGAGTACCGAAATGAATTGTCCAAAAGGAGAATAATAATAAACTGAAACCCATAGCTTACTGAACATTTGCTCAGTGGCAAGACCAGTGCTCACTTGTTTCTAAAAGCATGGAGGTATTGAATCTTCACAGTCCCTTGGAATATGAGTCCCATTTAATAAGTGAGAAAACTTAAGGTCTAAAAGATTGATTTGCTGAGATTACAAGCTTAGAGTCTGATTATGGTAAGTAGGATTCGATCTCATATCTGCTTTGCCGGGGAGATAGGGAGCCAAAACACAACTGTATCTAGTTCAAACTGGAGCAAAAGGCGGGCAACAATGTAGGCAAAGAGCAAAGTGGAACCGTTACAATAGGGTTTTCTTTATGTACTCTTTAAAACCATTGCCAGTCCTATCTTTTATCAGACATCCACGTTTTTAAACTCCTGGCCTCTCTTATGAAGGAAGGTAACTCAGCAGCTCCAGAAAATCCTTACTCTAGTACAGTAGAGGCTGCCACAAACACACTGGCGAGACCCAGTAGATGAAATCCCCAGCAAGCAACCTCTACCGAAGTACTACCCAAAACAGCCGTGAGCTGAGTCTGGGCAAGCCTGGGGACCAGGCATGAGAGATGAAGAGTTCTCAGGGTTCTTGCTGCTTGTGTCCCTGATTACCTTTACTAAAAGCTGTAACCCTCTGCCCCTCCTTCCAGGACTCCCCAGCAAGGTCAGGACATACGTGACGCCAGGCTGCCACTAGGACAATGTACTCACAAAACACACAGGCAGTACACGCCAGGAACACTCTCGCTGTCTCTTAGCAGATAGCTTCCATCCAGGCCCGTGGCAAGCAACAGCTTCTCCCCTGTCTCCCGGCTGATTTTGCCATGGTACACAGTCACAGCATCCATGCCTGGTGGACTCTTGTCTGGGCCCAGAAGGAAGATGATTGAAAAGGGAAATGGTGCTGCTGCTTTTGCTGCTGCCCTGGCTCCCAGTCACAATCAGCCACCTGACTCCCAGGGCAGCCAGTATGCATGAAAAAAAAAAGAGAGAGAGATGAGTGCCCCAACAACAGGATGTTGTCTACCTGCCTTAGAATCTCTTCTCACACTTCAATTAAGGCCAGCTCAGCAGTTTAGCAGCTTCAGACTTGTCATGGGGATTTGATCACCTGCTCCCCAACAGAGGGTTCCTGGTGGGGGAGGGGGAACACGGGAAAAGTGAACACTTGTAATTTTTGAACTGTGCCAGCAATGCAGACGGACCTTGCACAGAGATGAGAAATTTGATAGTGCTTTTGCTCTGTGTAGCCCCTGCAGCCTGAAGAGCCATCGGTGATGACTTGGCTTAACTAGTATACAAAAGAATTGGTGATGGAGGCAGGTGGCATCATGAGGGACAGGAACAGACTGACCAAACGAATACATAAAAACCACTGGAACTGCAGAACACGGCCACGAGACTTCCACAGCACCACCAAGTATTCAAGAACTATGGACTTTGGGACTAGATCTTCCTGAACAAGCTTTCTTTTCTTCGACGCTGATGCTGGCATCCAGGATCTCAGATGAAATCTTCTGCCGCTAAGTTATATGCCTAGTCCTTGAATAAGCATAGGCTCAAGCAAATATTAATTTTTAACTTAATATTTTGTTCATGATCCAAAAGTACCAGTTTAGTCACACACACACACAAAAAAAATGCAATTGTGCTTAAAAAATATTCCAGATTACTCTAGCTGAAGAGTTTGGTGACTCTTAGCTTTTTTTAATTTTTGAGATTATAATTGCACTTCTCTCTTTCCTATTTACCCTTGAAACCCTCCCAAATACTGCTTCCTGCTTTCCTACAACATTTTGATTGCATGTATATGTGTATATACCTAGTAATCCTAATCACAACCTGCTGAATCTGTATAATGCCATTTGTATGTATGTCTATTTAGGGCTGGCCATTTGGCACTTCCTCCACTCCCAGCTTTACTCTTTGTATAGGACTATGGGCTTGTGGCCTCTTTCTGTCCGGTTTGGCAAGCCCATTGGTGTTGTATGTGAACTTTTATTTGCCCTTTGGTGTATGGGAGTAGGCCCAAATCATGTTGGATATAAACCCATTTTATATTATTGTGTAACTGCTGATATTGTAACTTCTTTTTCTGTTGCTCTAATGAACTTTTTTCTACAACTGACGCTAAACTGTCAATTTTTTAAACACTCTCCACTTTCCATTCTTTGAAATCAAGTATTGATTCTATTTCAAAATATGCTAAGTAATGTTTCCCAAAAGCTTTCTTCCATTCCTCCCAAATAGTACCATTTAATGCCTGAAACTGACCAGTCTCATCCATATCTTTAGATAATGCGTGATACTTTTTGAATTGGAATGGAAACAGCTAAGCTATGCTGTCTGTTGTATTTCTTCCACAGCTTCAGCACTCAGTGCTTTATAAACATGGCATGGGTGGGATCTCTTTAAGAAGAATGATATTAGATGCTCAATGAATTGGATGCATAGAGCCATCCTACACCAAAAGGAAAGGTTTGGGATTCTGAAAAAATCTCTTTGGTGGCAGCCAGCCACAACCAGTCATCTTTATTGAAAACAATGCCCAACTTTTGTAGCTAAAATATAAACCCACATTTCCTACAGCCGTTTTCGATAAGAATTTTTTAAGATGGCTTTATTGAAGATGACAACAGAATAGCTCTAGGGACTGGGTCAAGACTTCTCATCATCTTCCTACCTCATGTGTTTTTACCAACTCCTTATCTTCTCCCATGGTTTTGCTTAAGAAAGAAATTAAATTGATCTGATACATAAATGCTTATCTCAATGTTAAGGACTTCAGAAGTTAGCCTAAACAGGACTCTGTATTTGAAAAAAAGCTAATACTTTAGAAATTAAATACAATGGTGGCATTTCAAACATGAAAAGAAAAGGAAGGGCATCCTCTTTTATCAGGTCATAAGGACTGCACACCACCTATCCTGTAATTGCTAGAACATTCAGAGACATGTAGGTTAAAAACAAAACCTAACTTTTTATTTTTGTCTCTGAACAACTCGGAACAAATCATCTACAAACTTAGGAACAGAGCAACCTGGATGTGACAGCACAAGCATGCCATGCATTCTTTTCTTTCTGTTTTATTCTGAATTGCTAAAATAGCACGCTTGTCAAAGCAGTCAGGTACAGTGGGGTTCAGCACAACTAAAATCGTATCAAAAAAGAACAGTTAAATTATAAGGTAATAGTACAACTCTCACATCCAGTACCTTATTGTCATCTCACAAGCAAGCTGACAGGTGAGCCAGCCCACCAATGCAGTGTTGATGAAAAATACTGACATCTTCACTCGGCTGCTACACAGACACTAAACCTGACTTTGGCAAATTCACACTTCATGCACAGCTTGAAGTGTAAGAGAGCAGAGGAACTGAAACAGCTTTCTTCCTTCTCTGTCCTTGTGCCCACAATACAGGAAGACAAAGATCATATAGCAGAACAGGGGAGATAATAGGGGAACCAATAGACAAAGAACTAAGTGATGGGCCCCATTTATGAGCAGAAGAATCTGCTTGTTTATTGCCTGTCTCTTCCATTTGACCATAAAGTCCATAACAACAGGGTTTTATATACTTTATTCATCACTGTACCCTCAGTGACTGGCACACAGTGGATGCTAAATGTGTGTGTGTGTGTGTTTGTGTGTGTGTGTGTGTGTAATAAATAAATGGATGGAATTAAAGCTATCAAGAAAACAATCTGAAATTTTCTCTGTGTCTCTGTCTCTCTCTGTCTCTGTCTCTCTCTCTGTCACACACATACACACACACACACACACACATGCATTCACACACATACACACAACACATGCACAAAATGCTTGTATATACCTTTGGCCCACCTTAGAAACCACAGTGTGAACTGGAAGGAGTGTTACTACAATAATTATAAGGTCTGAATTGTACTCCATTTTTTTTTACCACTAACTTGCTTCCTTCCTCTAAGTTCAAGGCTTATTTTCTCCATCTGTCAAATGGAATTGAGCCAGGGGACCCCTAAGCAGTCATTCCAGACTTAACTTTCAGTGCTCTAAACAAAAGCCTAAAATAAATAAATAAGAGATAGATGACAGACAGACAGATAGATAGTTTGACAGACAGACAAAAGCCTCTTTGGACTAAAACAGAGCTTGTTTTTGTGAAAGAAGCAAGACCTTGAAGTCTTGAAAGGAGGAGGTATTTGTTCTCATTGTTTTTAAAGCAATCTCCAAAATTAAATCATACTGTAGAAAGAGGGCTTTATATTTTAAAGAAAACTTTTTAAATATAGATGCCATTTAAACCAAACACAAAAACACTGCAAGCTCAGAAACCTGTCAGCCAAGGTTGAAAGGGTCTTCTTTTCTAAACTTGTCACCTCCTGAGATCTCTGAGAAGTGACAGGATTTTGCATGTGGATGCCCTGTCTGAGGTGCTAATTGTCTGCATTCCAAAAGCCCTAGGCTATCCTGGAGCCCAGGTAGATGAAAAGAATGGTGCCAAGGGTGGCCAGTTCTGTAGAGGAGATGCGACATTTCAGAATCTTTCTCTCTAACCTTTCAAAACTATCTTTGTTCTTCCACTAGCTTATCTAAGAAGTGTGAATTCTCCTGTGACCATGTTATGATGTGGTGAGTTTACACATTCTCTTAGCACTAAAATTTACTTCCTTTACAAAAATAAGAAAAAAAAAGAAGTCTTTTAAAAGAGAGAGAGAGAGAACACCTTTCACTAACACTGAAGTTTATTTATGAGGCTACTTTTTCTAAATCCTCTCTTCAAGGAGGGAAACAGACCCAAAGTTGCTGTGGGTATTTGTTTAAACCTGCTAAATAGATCTATTATTCTTCTAGCTACTCGTGGCCTTCTAGTGTATGTCAGGTACAATAGTTGGTACTTTGTCAGAGAGAAGAAAAACAGCACCTGTCCTCAAGTAGCTCACAAAAGGATGCCAACAGACAGTTACATTCAAGTTCCTATGTTGCTTGGTTCCCAGCTGGCAGCACGATTTTGGTAGAGGGTAGAAATGTTAAGGGGGGGCACTACATGGAGGAAGTAAGCCACTGGGCATATACTTCTAAAAGTATATCTAAGTTCAAGGTGCATATTCTCCTTCTGTCTCCCTTCCCCTCTCCCTTTCCTCCTCCACCTCTCCATCTTCCTCACCATCTTACTCCCCAATCCCAGGCACCATAAAGTATATTACTCCTCCACACCCTCTTCTTTTCTATGACGCTGTGCCCCACTGAGTTCTCTGAAACCATAAGCCAAATTATTACTGACTTAAATTGTTTAGGTCAAGTATTTTGTCAAAGAAATATAAAAGTAACTAATACAAGTTATGATAGAGAGGGTGGCATTCTCACAGCACAGCAATACCACACCTAGTTCAAACTGTATTCTAAACAAATACAGCCTACTTGACATGACAATGCCTTTACCTTTCTGTCTGCGATATAGTTACTTCCTCTACTTTGCCTAATTTTGCCTCCTCCATCTTGAATTCAAAGCACCCTGATTCTAGCTGAAATAGCATATTTCTGAGCTTCTAGGCCTGATTTGTCGGTATATCTTAGAAAGCTCTTGCTTGGATGGTCTGCTGTTCAGATTTCCAGGCCCAGAATTTAGATCATCAATTCTCCATCCATTCTTCCATCCAAAATAGCAGGATACTGAATGATCTGTTGCTAAAGTGATCTAGCCAGGTTCAATGGCACATCTGTAGCCCAGCACTTTGAGACAATTTATTGAGCCCAGAAATGTAGATCCAGCCTGGGCAACCATAGAAGGAATCTTTAAAACTGGAAAAAATAATCCAGGTTATCTGCTCTCCAAGTAAGAAATTGCTACACAGATTAAGTCTTATTGTCCAGTCTCCTTTTCTAGATCAAATGAAGGCAGGCCTATGGCACCTTTACTTACCTTTTTCTCAAAGTATAAACAAGATAGCATGTCCAGTTGGCCTGGAACCTAACAAATGCTTAAGAGTTTTTTTGGTATGAGCTTGTAAACCCCTAGGAGACAGGGATGATGCTACATTATTCTTAGCACATTTAGATTCGAACACAGTACCTGAAGTCTGGTTAACATTATTCTTTCATTCCCTATAGAGAGAGAATCTTCTACAGAGTGTAGCATCTAATTTGATTCCAAGGGTATGCCATTTTTGTCTTTGACTTCTCTTACACGATCATTTACTGATGCGTATTAAATGGTCTGCCTCATTCTTGTTTTCAGAAAAAACTCTTCACACACCACTCCTTAGTAACTCATAGATACATCTTCCTGTATATTTTTTGCTTCATTATCCCACTTACTTTCAGATACCAACTAGCTGAGTCATCTTTCTGCACCCTTTATTTCTGGATGTGATACCATTTTTTTAATTTATTTTCTTAAAAAAACTGTCTTTTCTCATTTTACATATCAACTCCAGTTCCCACTCCCTCCACCTCCCCCCTATCTTCTCCCCCCCATATACTCTTCAGAGAAGGTAAGGCTTCCCATGGGGAGTCAACAATGGGCTAGCACATTTCTCTGAGGCAGGACCAAGGCCCTCCCCACTATATCTAAGCTGAGCAGGGTATCCCTCCAAAGAGAATGGGCTCCTGAAGGCCGGTACAGCAGTAGGGATAAATCCTGGTCCCACTGCCAGTGGTCCCCCAGTCTGCCCCAGTCATATAAATGTCACCCACATTCCAAGGGCCTAGTTTGGTCCTATGCTTGTTCCCTCACTGTCAGACTAGAGGTGCTGGGCTCCGATTATTGAGCATATACCAAAGGATACTCAATCGTACTACAAGGACATTTGTTCAACTAAGTGCATAGTGGCATTATTTGTAATAGCCAGTGTAGTGGCATTTCAATTGTATTTTAATAAATAAAGACTGCCTGAAGATCTGAGAGTAAAACAGTCCCACTGGTCAGCCTTATAGCCATGGTTATGATAACACACACCTTTAATCCCAGTAGCCACACTAGTTGCCATAGAAACTGGGCAGTGCATGCCTTTAATCCCAGTGGTGCACGCCTTTAATCCCAGCTCTAGAGAGAAATATAAGACGGGGCAAGACAGCTCTCTCACACAGTCTCATTCTGAGGTTCCTGGAGGCAGGATCGCCATTTCAGACTGAGGTCGAGGTAAGAGCCAGTGGCTGGCTGTTTTGCTTTTCAGATCTTCAGGTTGCACCCCAATTTTTCTCCCTGAGTTTTCATTAATCATGCTTCAAGCCAGAACCTGGAAACAACCTAGATGCCCCTCAACCAAAGAATGGATAAAGAAAATGTGGTACATCTACACAATGGAGTATTTACTCAGTAGTAAAAAAAATAATGACATCTTGAAATTTGCAGGCAAATATATGAAACTGGAAAAAAAACATCCTGAGTGAGGTAACCCAGACCCAGAAAGATGAGCATGGTATATGCTAACTCATAAGTGGATATGTAATGTTTTTGTCGCAAGTTCCCCAGCAGGCAGGGGACAGCGGGTCCCAAAGCAGCCAGTCCCGGGCAGTCAGGCGGGTGCACAACCACACTGCAGGTATCCAACAGCATTCCTGGCAGCTAGCTGCCACTAGCCATGTGGCAGCTGAGGGCGGGTGAGAGACAGACATAGACACACCATACAGAGTGGAGGTTAAATATTTATTTAGTGGTTATGGAAGGGAAGGGAAAGGGGCAGAAAGGTGGGAGGGGGAGAGGGAGAGAGAGAGAAAGAGAAAAAGAGAGAGGGGGGAGAGAGGAGAGTGAGCAGCTGCCTCTCTGAGGGGAGGGGGACAAAGAGAGCAAGAAAGAGCAAGGCTGAGGCTGAAAGCTGGAAGGGAGTGGGCGTGGCTTGTCTCTTAAAGAGACAGAACATTACAGGATACTGGCTGTAAAGCAAAGGATAACAAGCCCACGATCCCAGAGAAGCTAAGTAACAAGGAGAACCCTAAGAGAAACATATATCGGTTCCCCTGGGAAGGGGAAATAAACAAGATGTCCTGACAAAATTGGAAGCATGGGAATGGTGGGAGAAGGGAGGGTAGAAGAGGAGAGGAGAAGGAGATGGGGGAGGAGAACTTGAGGGAACAGGATGATCAAGATGGGGAAGAACAGAGAAGGACAGCAAGGAAAGAGATATCTTGATTGAGGGAGTCATTATGGAGCTAGCAATAAATCTGGCACTAAAGAAATTCCCAGGAATCCACAAGGATGACCCCAGCTAAGACCCTAAACAATAATGGAGAGGGTGCCTAAACTGGCCTTGTCCTGTAGTCAGATTGATGACTATCTTAAATGTCACCATAGAACCTTCACACAGCAATTGATGGAAGCAGAGACAGAGACCCGCATTGGAGCACTGGACTGAGCTCCCAAAGTCTAGTCGAAGAGTGGGAGGAGTGAGAATATGAGCAAAGAGGTCAAGACCATGATGGGGACACCCACTGAGACAGCTTAATGATATTATTTTTTAATGAAACTCTAGCTTCCCATCTGAAAAGTTAATCTCTCTCAGTGTCTCTGTCTCCTCTCCGTCTCTGTCTCTCCTCTCTCTCTCTCTCTCTCTCTCTCTCTCTCTCTCTCTCTCTCTCCTCAACTCTACTCCTGGCTTTGCTTCTCCCATTGTGTTTTCTCTTTATTGTCTGTTCCCTGCTACTCTCTCTTCTCTCACAGATATCCCTAGCCATGTCCAGTCTGTTGACCATGTTCAGTCTGTTTTCTTTCTCTTGTTCTGGAGTCTTCCAGATGCCTCTGGCTGTCTTTCTTATAGCTACAATAAAAACCTTCCCCTTAACCATTTCAAAGAAAAGTCATGTCATCAGTATATACTCTTTCATCAATAATTAAGAAAATGGCCTAGAGGCTAGCCCAAGCTTATAGAGGCGTTTTCTTGACTGTGGTTTCCTCATCTCAGATGACTGTAGCCTGTTTCAAGTTGACATAAAATTATCCAGAACATTGGGGATCAGAGAAATTCAGTATTTATTTTTGAGACAATGTGGCTAGAAATAGTCAAGTATCTCAACTCATGCCTGATTCCAAAGCCCAGGTTCTTTCCAGAGAAACCTGTTACTGTCTTTTATGTACCTATCCAAAAAGAAGGTCATAATTTGAAAGCCTCAGTGGTTCAAGTTGCTTTGAAAGTTAGACCTCAAAGACCATACAAATAAAATATACAAAAAAGTATGTATAGAGTGATTATTTTCATAGAAATCTAAATGCTTGCTAATGAACAGCAGTTTCTTTTGAAACCATAAAAGAAACAACTATACTGAGATCTAGAAAGACCTACTGATATATAAAACCATGCTGGTATATTCCCAAGTCTCATTTTGTCAATATTCCTAAAATTCCAAGGTACTATAAGCAGAAATGATTTTGATAAAACTTGCCTGTTCTAGCTTCAAGTTGAGTGTCAACTTGAAGTCTTCAAGGAAGTACTTCCTCCGTGTCAGCACTCTGAAGCTATAGTCCAAAGAGAGTCAAAACTACACATCAAACTGTAGATAGAACATGGCAAATAATGTTTTAGTTCCCCACATGGTATAACATGAGGGCCAGCTTGTTGGGGTTTATGTCCTGCCTGGTACCCCACAGCTGGCAAGTCCCAAAGAAAATCACACAGAGAGTCTACATTAGGTTATAAACTGATCGGCCCATTAGCTCAGGCTTCTTATTAGCTCTTGTAGCTTATATTAACCCATTATTCTTATCTATGTTAGCCACATGGCTCAGTACCTTTTTCAGCGGGGCAGGTCACATCCTGCTTCTTCGGTGGTCTGGGCAGGAGTGGGGGAAAAGCTTCCTTCTTCCCAGAATCCTCCTGTTCTCCCTGCCCCGCCTCTACTTCCTGTCTGGTTTTCCTGCCTATGCTTCCTGCCTGGCCAATCAGTGTTTATTTAAAACATGATTGACAGAATACAATTCTCCTGCACCAACATGGTACTGGTTTTGTAGGCATGAAGGAATTTTGAAGTGCAGTGGAAGTTGGACACTGTGTGGCACCTTGAAAGGATTATGGGTAGGAGACTAGTGACAATGCCTTGAAGAACAGAAAGGCAATCTCTGAGTTAAGATTCCTATTGCTTTGAAGACACACCATGGCTGTGGCAACTCTTACAAAGGAAAACATTTAATTAATGTGGCAGCTTACAGTTTCAGAGATTTAGCCCATTTTCATCATGGTGGGGAGTATTCAGTTGGGAGTATGGTGGTATGCAGGAAGACACGGTGTTGGAAAGACAGCTGAGAACCCTACATCTTGCATAGGCAACAGGAAGTGGCCTGAGACACTGGGTGGTATCTTGAGCATATATGAGACCTCAAAGCCCACTTCCATGGTGACACACTTCCTCCAACAAGACCACACCTACTCCAACAAGGCCACACCTCCTAATAGTGCCACTCTCTTAGGGGCCATTTTCTTTCAATCGACCACAGGCAGAAAGTGAATTTCTGTTTATGGGCTATTAGGGAATCCTGAGGAAATAACAGTACAGAGATTGTTGGTACAGAGCAGGTCTGAACTCCCTGTACCTGGGCTCCAGCTTAGGCAGAACTACCCACTCCCCCTCTTCACCCTTTGTCCCTTCCACTCCCCCACCCCACCCCCACAAGCCCCACAGAAGTGCCTCCAATTCCTAAATCTTTACCAGAAGAGGAAGGGTCCCCCAACCATGGATAACATTGACTGTCCTACACCTCAATGTGATAGAAGATGATGATTTGAGATGCTACCATCTGGGCCAACCCTTCCCAAAATACAAATCATACAAAAGCCATATCATGAAAGTTCACACTCTTTACTGCACTTTAGTAGCAGAAGAAGAAAAGAAAACCTGGAAAGGTAGAATATGGTTAACAGAGTAATTCAAGGAACTAAGTGACCGCTTTAGTTCAGCCTGGAGGCAAAGCCAAACTCTCACCCTTGACTCCTTCCTGGTAGTACCTTACTTGGGATGAGAGCATGTAAAAGAACAGTTTGTTTACTCAAATTCACTTATGGAAATCTCTAAATAACAGTTTCATAAATTACATGAAATATATCAAATTTGTTGTCATATTGAATTTAACTACAACCTGTAAAAGATTTTTAAGCTAGCCCATCATCCTAGTGAAGAAATGAAATTCTAACAAAACTAGTTTGTTCTTCATTGTCCCCATAATGTGTGCCAATAATCTTTTCTTCTCTTACAATTTAACTTTTCTTTGCTTTAGCTATTGGGGGTCTCACCAAACTATAAAGCCCATGAGAATTAAGATGTTTCTTTTGACTCTTGGAAGGTATTATAATGGAGCAAGTTCAGCAAATTTGTGGAGACACGATATCTAAACACCACTTTAACCTATGAACTTTTCTAAAAAAGCAAACAAAAGAAAAATCAGTATTTTCAATAAAAAGTTCTATTTCTAAAACTCAGTGCAGATTACAATTTTGAGCGTTCCTAGTCAATGTGTGGTATTTTCAGGAAAAGGAAATTAAGAAGGAAACAGAAGCAGAAAAGAAACACAAAGGCTTCATAACTTCATCTTCTTTACTTCTTCAATGTCTCATCTTGTCAGGAACAGTCATCAGGAATTCACCACCTGCAAAATTGCAAAATTGAAATGCTGTTAAAAAGAAATCTTGGCCTTAAGGAATGTAGTATTGAAAAGGAGCCCTACTTTGCCCAAATAAATTTAAAAATAGTAGTGATATTCTTACTTTTATAGTTGTTATTTTAAAAATGCAACACCAACCAATATAAAATATTAACTTTCTTTTCCTTACTGAACAGTAAAATCAAGATAATTTGTGATAGTAATAAAAAAATACAGGCCAGGCCATGGTGGTGCATACCTTTAAGCCCAGCACTCAGGGGGCAGAGGCAGAGGCAACCTCTGTGAGTTCGAGGCCAGTCTGGTCTACAAAGCAAGTTCCAAGACAGCCAGAGCAACTGTTACACAGAGAAAGTCCGTCTAAACAACCAATAAATAAAATATTTTATATATTTTTGTAGAGAGCTAACAGGTTAATTTATGTCTGTAAAGTGTGTTATTTTTGACAGGCAGCAGGGTTGTTAGGAGACAGGTTTCCTTTACATACCTTCTGCACTTAAAGCAGACCTTGGGCAGACCCAGTTCATCCCAGAGCCTGAGACAGGCTGGGGTTGGGAAGCTGCTTCCACTTGCAGCTTCTTGTCCTTCTTTGGCAGCTCAGGCTGTTGTTTCTTTGGGCTCTCTCTCACAGCTTGGCTCCAGCTCTCCCACACAGGGGTTGACTGGGCCTCTTCTACGCCTTCTTTGATTTGACTTTTATTAGAGCCAAAGGGAGCCAAAGCTGATGCCTGGGGATTCTTTTCACTTTGGCTATGGAGCTCACCTTCCTTAGGAAGACGTAGTTGCTGGACAATCTGCAAAGCTTCCACAATAGTATCATATGTTGCTGCTACCTGTTCTTCCTTTTCTTTTTCTTCTTCTGCTTCTGCTTCTGCGTCAGCATCAGCATCTACTGCTGCTTCTTCAGCTTCTGCTGGTACTGGCGTTGTTGCTTCTTCATCTTCCTCCTCTTTATTTTCTTCTCTTTCTTCATTATCATTTTCAATATCCACAAGGGTAGCCCTCTCCTGGGTTCTTCGTGCACCTTGCCCTTCAATGTGTCTTCCATTGTCTCCCATGATATCCGTTTCCCGGGTCTTTTCTGGGTCTCCCTCCTGGCTGAAGTTTCTGACATCCTCTGAAGGAACAGAATGCTGGATGACTGGAGGACCTTCAGGAGCCATGTAGCATCTCTGGTCCCATAGACCAGCGGGATCCTGGGAGCATGGGGCAGCATATGGACTTGATGGATACACAGGAGGCAGAAGCATCTGAACTGGAACTACAACACCTCCTTCTATTTCCGTAACTGCTGGAGGTGAAAAGGGCATCAAGAATGGAGATCCCACTAGGAATGGATGTGGTGGGAATTGGTATGGCATTGGCACTGGCACAGAGGGTTGCATGGCCGTGGGCCAGGGACTTGTGCTTCCTGGCATATAAAAGACATTTGTTGCAGCTGACACCTGTGCTTCCAAATACTGCCTGTCATTGTACCCACCCATTGCACCCATAACTCTCGCATGATCTGGATTCATGGGCATCTCTGAAGCACCAAGCTGTTGGATCTGGGCTCCAGGCACTACATCATGAACCAGCGGAGTCATCTGGGCAGACCTTTCATGGTGCAGCCACCAGCGCAGCACATCACATTCCCTCATCACCTGCTGTAGGGCAGCTTGAGTGGAAATCAGTTGGGTGACGGCCTCCTCTCATTGTTGACGCAACTGCCACAGCTCTGAAACTGAGGCCCTGGGAACCGAGGGGCACTGCCCCAATGAATCTTGTGGCAACCCTACCATATAAGCCTGCTCACGCTGCCTTGCACCTACTCGCACACTCAGGGCCAAGGCGCTCCAGGTACAGACTCTTTTGAGAGAACGTGGCACCTTAGGATCAACCAGAATGCTGCAAAGCTGGTCTTCTATTTCATGCCAGGGCTGCATGTGGAAAGCCGAGTAGAATTCAGGCCCACCTCCATTCATAAGGATTTCATTGTTTATAAGTCTAATCACCTCACTGTGGCGAAAGCCACTGGCTTGGTCCCCCAAGTCCACTGCCATGGCCAATGAGGCCTAGTCACTCTAGTGCCTGACACACTTCCATCTCTGTCAAACAATGGTCACAGATACAGGCTGTATCCCCAATCTGTGCCCCCTCTTCCTACTGGCTCAGTCCTAGACAGGTCTTTGCCCAGTCTCACAAAAACCAAAGTTAATTCTCTCACCACCTCAGCCTGCGGACAACAGTGAAGAAGAGGTGGACAACGGCAACCACAGTAATGGCGGCGAGTCACCAACGGTGACAGAGTAGCGGTGACGTCACAGAATGTCACCCATGTGAGCATCACAAAGAGGGGCGGGCTCCTAGAAGGTACGCCCCTTGGCACACATACAGGGAGCACAAGTAAGGTGGCAGTGGCGGAGACAGCAATGAGCCACCAGCCAGTGGCTTCCTTAATAGGAGCTTGAGAAAGAAAACAGCCAAGATGATGGAAAGAATTCATACCCAATGATTAGAGTGATGAGTGCATAAGGGCTGCTTATTTCTCAGCTCTGACTCTTGCCCTGTTTTATTATGGTTTGGGTTTTTGCTGTAGTGTGTCCTATAGTGGAGACCTTGCCCTTGATTTGGTATCCAAAGGTTCTATCCCCAGTGTAGTAAGAATATCGAAAGGTTTTGGTCCAACACATAGTTGATGCTTGGTGTGTTTTTAAGGTGGGCTTAGTGAATGACATTTGCAATCCCAGCGTTCTGGAATGTTAGGCATAAAGTACAAAGGGTTATTGGGCAGCTTGAGCTATTTGCAGTGAAACCCTTCATCAAAAACAATTCCCAGAGATAATTGTAGTTAGTGAATGAAGCCAGTCTCACATAGATACGTTTTGTTGTTGCTGTCAATTTTTGAAATTATGATATAATTACATTTCTCCATTCCCTCTCTCAAAAGCCTCCCATATACCGCCTCAGGCCTACTCTCTTTCAAATTTATGGTCTCTTTTTGCATTAGTTGTTATAGCATACATATGTGTATATATACATATATATTCCTAAATAAAAGCTGCTTGGCCCATATATTGTTACTTATATGCATGTTTTCAGATATGTATTTTTTACTTTTTTCTAATTTTATTTTAGTAGTAGTACTCATGTGCCTGTAAATGTGATATGTATGAGTGGGCACACGTGGTGGTCAGAAGACATTTTGTGGACTTGGTTCTCTCCTCCCACTTTTACATGGTTTCTCAAGCTCAAATTCAGGTCATAGGTTTGCTTAGTGAGTGCCTTTATTTGGAGAGCCAGCTTTCTAGCTCCATAACAAATATGTTAATAACAGTTTTCTCTCATTCGTGGATCCTAACTTCTGTATATCGATGAGATCACATATGTACAGATGACAAGAAAGTAAAAGCAAAACTGGAGAACAAAGAGAAGCAATAAGAGAGGGGAGGTAAAGAGTGTAATCAGGGGTAAGGAAGGAATATGCTCAAAATACATTTATACTTTCATGACAATGAACTTATGGCAACCCTGTATAATAATATTTTTAATTTGCCTCTTAGACTCTTTTTTTAAATGTGTGTGTGTGTGTGTGTGTGTGTGTGTGTGTGTGTGTGTGTGTGTGTGTTCAGACACTAGTGGAGGTCAGGGGACAATTTGCTGTAGTCAGTTCTCTTCTACCATGTGAATCCTGAAGGTGGAATTCAGGTCATCAGTCTTGGCAGCAACAGCTTTACCCCAAGCCAGCACTACTTCAGCCCCATCTTAGACTCTTTACTAAGTTACCGCTTCAATCCTTCCAAAAGGTCAGCCTTGATATCTGCGAATTACCTTCCTATTCCTGAGCGGAGGAGCTCAGACTGTCTTTCAGGAAGAAAATCAAGTAACTGAGCCATGAAAGCCTTGAACTCTCATTCGTTATGCACTGCCACTAAGCCAAATGTGGTGGTGTGCAGTGGCAGTCCCAACAGTCCCAATCCTTCCTTGAGCCTCTCTCATGTGCCTCTGAGAAAAATATTTTTATTTTTGATTAGGCCTATTTTTAAATAGTTATTTTTTAAACTACCAATTTAGTATTAACACTTTGACTAATCTTTCTTTGTATCTATAAAGGTGAAATATTAAAGCCTTTATTGTAGAACTGCTTAACATACTTATAGTATATCCACATATACATACACACACACATATGGGGGCTTTCTGTTAAATTAATATATGCTTATAATAATATATATAACATATATGATGTGGAATAATCCTCGTACACTGTAAAGATTTGTCACTTAAATTGGTTTAATAAAACACAGAATGGCCATTAGTCAGGCAGAAAGTATATGTGGGGCCACCAAACTAAGGATGATGGGAAGGAGAAAGGCAGAGTCAGAAGATACTAGCCAGACACACAGGGAGCAGGAGATGAATGTGCCATGCTAATAAAGGTACCACCACGTGGCAGAGCATATATAAGGAATATGAGTTAACTTAAAATGTAACAGCTAGTTAGTAATAATCCTGAGCTATTGGAAGAGCATTTATAATTTATAATAAGTCTCTATGTGGTAATCTGGAAAGCAACCACCATGTATTTGGGAACAGTTGGTCAGGACAGGAAATGTACAATTATATATACATTCTTGATAGTTTGTTTTATTTTTCATAGATTTTTAATTAATTTTTGTTAACATACAAAATAATAGGTTTCATTATAACATTTCATATGTGACGATCATTGTACTTTGTTTTAGATCCAGCTTCTTAAACAGTGAATTACATGGGATCATAGAATCAAATGTGGGAGAGAAGAAAAATTTGACAAGAGTAAAAACGTTTTGAAAGCAATGACAAAGTATTCATTCAAACTTAAACTTGTAATAAATCCAAAGTGTTTGTGGAGTACTCAACTGTGTTGCATCTAAACACACAATATATAAGCTTCACTGTACATGCTGTCAGGCCACAGAACACCAGTAACTGCTACCTGAATGACCTAGATTCAGGTTTGAGACTACTTTATATTATGCATTTCAGTGCTGTTCTTTTTTTCAAAAAAATCCTTTTCTTATAAAAACATAATGATTTAATTGTGGAAAACTAATAATTTTAATATTTTCCTTACATCATTGTTCAACATGTATTCATGTATCATAGGATTATATTATGTTAGAATGTTTGCTTTGTAAAATTGCTATTTGAGTTTTTGAGTTTCGGAGTTTCATAAAAAAAATAATTACTCTTTGAATTTTGGCTTGGGATTAGGACAGAATTTCCAATAATTTTGAAATTGTCCTAAATATATTTCTGTCATTTTATACTATGTATTTATGTGAAGTGGAGAACAATCTAGAAAGACACAAACTCAATCTCTGGCTTTCACATGTATACATGTATACACGCACAAATAGGTACATACACTATATATACATATGGACATATAAAGATGAAAATAGTAAAAGAAGATCATAAAATGGAAAGACACAGGTATTTATGCGTTGGAAGACTTCATATTTTTAAGGCAGCAATATTCCCATTTTAGGGAATATTACTTGAATCTACAGAGTCAAGACAATCCCTAATAAAATCTTAGCAGCTTTTTGTTTGGAAAAGTATGGAAAATGATAGCATAGATTATAAAGTGCTCAAAATCAACACAGTTGGATAATTCACTTTTCCCATTTTTGCTTTTTAATTATTACTACACTAGAACTTCCAAAAAGTGATACTGTCATAAGAACAGGCACAGATCAATAGCATAGAATTTAAGGTCCAAAATTGAATTCATTCATCTGTAATGAGTTGATTTTTTAAACAAGAGTCTAAAGAGAATTTTTTAAAAAGCAATGATATTCAGTTATAAAATAACAGTTTCCACATGTGAATGAAAGAGGGTTCACTGTTGTGCAAATTCTAATTGGTCTTAATAATAACAACCTGGAGTCAGATGTTAGGGGATGAAAGCTAAAATATCAGAGAAACAGAGCAGCCAGTCACTAGTTCTTACCTCCACAAAATCCTCACACCAAATGGGGTATCCTGTCTCTAAAAATCCTCAGACTGAATGCTGTCTGTAGGAAACCTCAGATTGATCCTGAGCTCCTGTCTTCTGCCTTATATTCCTCTCTCCACTCAGCCATATCATTTCCCATCTCCACCTCCCCAGTGCTGGGATTAAAGGTGTGAGCCACCACCCCTTGGCTCTGTTTCTCTTTTAGACTGAGTCAATATCATGCTGTCCAGGGTGGCCTTGAACACACAGAGATCCATCTGCATCTGTCTCCCAAGTGCTGGGATTGAAGGTGTGTGCTACCAATGTCTGGCCTCTATTACTAACTAGTCTGGCTTGCTCCACACTCTGATCTTCAGGCAAGCTTTATTCATTAAAGCACAAACAAAATATCACCATAGTTCGCCACCAACTTCAGCCCAAATACAAAAAATTCACATTTGTTTGTTTTATTATTGCTACTACTCACTAGGGGCTATATTTCAGTTATTTTCTAAGTAATTCTGGTTCAGTTTCTATTTGTTTTATATGGCCACTGAGATATGTTCCATTATCAAGTGTGTATTGACAAAATTATCATAAACATGGAAACCCCAGAAAGAATTTTTTGGTTTTTTTTTCATTGAGCTATACATTTTTGTCTGCTCCCCTCACTTCCTCCCCTCTCCCCCTTTTACCTGCTCCCATGACTCCCACACTACCAATTTACTCAGAAGATCTTATCTTTTTCAACTTCCTAAGTAGATCAATTTGTTGTCTAGGTTCTCTGGGGCTGTGGACTATAGGGTGGCTTTTCTTTGCTTTATGTCTAAAAGTCACTTATGAGTGAGTTCACATTATATTTGTTTCTCTGGATTTGGGTTACCTCACTCAATGTTTTATTTCGAGATCCATCCATTTGCCTGCACATTGCAAGACATCATTGTTTTTTATCACTGAGTAGTACTCCATTGTGTAAATGTACCACATTTTCTGTATCCATTCTTTGGTTGTGGAACATTAACATTGTTTCCAGGTTCTGGTTATTACGAATAATGCTGCTATGAACATAGTTGAACACATGTTCTTGTGGTATGATTGAACATTCTTTGGGTATATGCCCAAAAGTGATTTTGCTGAGTCTTAAAGAAGGTTGTTTCCTAATTTTCTGAGAAATCATCACACTGATATCCAAAGGGGTTGTACCAGCTTGTACTCCCAACAGCAATGCAGTAGTGCTCCCCTTACCCCACATCCTCTCCATCATAAGTTGTCATCAGTGTTTTTGATCTTGGCCATTCTTATAGGTGTAAGATGGAATCTCAGAGTTGTTTCGATTTGCATTTCTCTGATGGTTAAGGATGTTGGACATTTCCTTAAGTATCTTTCAGCCATTTGAGATTCATCTGTTAAGAGTTCTCTGCTTAGGTCTGTACTGCATTTTTTATTAGATTATTTGTTCTTTTGTTTTCAAGTTTCTTCAATTCTTTGAATATTTTGGAGATCAGACCTCTGTCTGATGTGGGTTGGTGAAGATCTTTTCCCATTCTGTAGGCTGCATTTTGTCTTGTTGACTGTGTCCTTTGCTTTACAAAAGCTTTTCAGTTTCAGGAGGTCCCATTTATTAATAGTTGCTCTCAGTGTCTGTGCTGCTGGGGTTATATTTAGGAAGTGGTCTCCTGTGCCAATGCATCCAAGTGTACTTCCCAGTTTCTCTTCTATGAGGTTCAGTGTGGCTAGCTTTATGTTGAGGTCTTTGATCCATTTGGACTTGAGTTTTGTGCATGGTGATAGACATGGATCTATTTTCATTCTTCTACATGTTGATATCCAAATGCCAGCACCATTTTTGAATATGCTTTCTTTTTTCCATTTTATATTTTTTGCTTCTTTGTAAAAAATCAGGTGTTCATAAGTATGTGGATTAATATTAAATTGGACTTGCTGTTTCAAGGGGTTAGAGTCAGTCCATGATAATAAATTAAAGGCATTGTGGCAGGAACAGCTGGGAGCTCACATCTTGATCCACCACCATTTGGCAGGAAGGGGAACATTGGAAATGGCATGAATCTTTTGAAACCTCACGCTATTCCCAGTGACACACCTCCTCCCAATCTTTTCCAAACAGTTCCACAAATTAAGTATTCAAACATATGAGCCTATGAGAAACATTCTTATTCAAACCATCACACCAGTATCATTAATCATACATTATTTATTTTTACTTCCTGCTTCTTGGGACATGAGTAGCTTAGCTCAGGCTTTTCCTGAGCATGCTTACAGTATAGGGCATGTGTGTGGCTTTTTCAACTATAAGCTTTATGCATGGGCTTTTTAAAGCCTAGCTTCTGTAGGATGGTCCCTCAACCCTTAGAATGCTCTGAGTTGAACAGGAAAAGTAAAGACAAATTTAAAAAAAAAATCTTCTAGGGACCTACCATATAGACATGACAAATAATTATGATTCTCTGAAGCTAAGATCCATATTATTCCCTCTATCACTTGGCAACTTATACCAAGTTGCTGTTGTCATCACAGATACTGCCCATTTGGTGTTTGTAGCACGATTTCTAATTGGTCTTAGTAATAAAAACCTGGAGTCAGACATTCGGGGGTAAAAGCTGAAAGATCAGAGAAGCAGAGCAGCCAGCCACTAGTTCTTACCTCTACAAAATCCTTAGGTCAAATGGGATATTCTGTCTTGTACAATTCCTCAGACTGAATGCTGTGAGCTCCTGTTTCCTCCCAATTTATATTCCTCATCCACACAGCCATATCCCTTTCTGTCTCCACTTCCCTTGTGCCGGGAGTAAAGGCATGTGACTCCCAAATACTGGGATTAAAGGTATGAGCCAAAACTACCTGGCTCTGATTCTCTTTTAGACTGGATTGATCTTGTGCAGCCCAGGATGGCCTTGAACTCACAGAGATCCATCTGTCTCTGCCTCCCAAGTGCTAGGATAAGGTGTATGCCACCACTGCCTGGCCTCTATGACTAACTAGTGGCTCATTCTGTATGCTGATCTTCAGACAAGCTTTGTTTGTTAGATCACAAACAAAATATCTCCATAGGTGTTGGTAAAGAGGTGCTGCGGGAGCTCTTTCCCGCTCCTTTGGCCAATAGCCTTTAAGATACCAGCCCACTGGGGCGTGGTCTATTTCATTTTAAAAAGTGGCGGCAGCCCTCCGGTTCTCTCTCTTGCTTCTGCTTCCCGTTCAAACTGCTAGACTCTCTGTTTCCTGTTTGCTGCGAGAGGACTGTGGTGTAGGATGGTGTTCTGTAAGTTTTTCCCCTCCAATAAATAACCCCTTTTAATCCAAACAGGTATGGGATTGTT
>PVIU01003434.1:36539-145579 GCA_004026605.1 Ondatra zibethicus | reverse complement strand
TACCTAGCTGCCCCATCACTACCTAGCTGTCCAATCACTACCTAGCTGCCCCATCACTACCTAGCTGCCCCATCACTACCTAGCTGCCCCATTGCTACCTAGCTGCACCATCCCTTCACTACTTAACTGCTCAGAAGTAGCTTTGACTGGAACATGGCTGGCCTCCTCATCCCTTGTAGGGAAAAGGTTAGGTATCATATACAAAAATAAGGTTATCTGCCTCCTGCTAGGTCTCAAGCAGGTGCACATTCAAGTCCTTAGAATTGCCTTCCTACTATGCAATCAGGGAACAGAGTGGGGAGGACTGGCATCTAATGGGGATCCCACAATACTTTACAAGGTGCTAGGCACATAGTAGGTGCTCAATAAACATCCCTGTCCTCTAAAATGGCGGGATGTTGGGTAGAGGTAGGTGCTTGCCTCTTAAAGAACACATAGGTGACACTTTGGGACTGCTGATGTTTGAGATGAGGCTTGCGAAAGCTCTGACCAAATTGAAAGCAAAGATTTCCAGCACGGCGTGGCTTTGACAGGGTATCATCCTGGAAATGACCCATTGTCACCTCCAGCCAGACTACCCCTTAGTGGTTGTCACAAGGAGGGCTTCTCAGTCATTCAGGGCTTTCAGTTTCTAAGACTAAAGAGGAAACTGAGACCCAGTGTCATTCCATTTGGTGGCTTCTGCTCCCTGGTTCTCACAGAGCCGGACTGATGGCTGGTGGGACTCTGTTCTTTCTCTCTCCCCACCCCCGAGCTCTCTCTCTTTTCTTCTTTTAAAATTTTATTTATTTGTTTGCCTACTCTATATAGAAAGTTCCTGGCCTGGAACTCACAGAGACCAGCCTACCTCTGCTCCCTGAGTACTGATATTAAATGTGTATGCCACCACGCCTGTCCCCTGTCCTTTCTCGACAGCAAGTGGCATTTCTAGTCTCATCTCCACAAAGCTCTGTGTTCCATGTCAAGCACCTCCTAAAATGGCCATGGTGGCACCCTCCTGTAACCCCAATATTTGGGAGGTGGAGGCAGGAGGATCAGAAGTTCAAAGTCATCCCTGCCCAAATAATGAGTTCAAGGCTAGCCTGGGCTACGTGAGACCCTACCTCAAATAAAACAAAAGACGACAATACTTTAGCTTAAGGCCTGAGGGTATGGCTTCTGGTTTGAGTGCTTGCGTAGCATTCATGAGGCCCTGGGCTCAACCTCTACACTGCAAAACCAAAACAAGTGGATTTTTTTTGTGCTAACTGGGAAAGTGAGAGAAATTATTTTAGGGATTTTGGGGTCCACCAAACTCATGGTGTTTTGCATTCTGCTTTGCTATTGTGCTTTGAAATTTTCATCTGTGTGTGGATGTGTTCCTGTGTGCCCACGTGGAGACCAGAAGTCAACCTCTGGTGTCATTCATGGAGAACCGTTCAACTTTTCAAGTTAGACTCTCTCACTGGCACCTGGGGCTTGCTGATTTGGCTAGGTTGGCTCTTCAGGGGAACTTCCGGTCTCCGCATCTTCATCCTCAGAAATACAAAGTGATTCACAAGCAAGCACTACTGTGCCCAGCCTGTTTACATGGGTGCAGGTGACCAAACTCAGGTTTGCCATTCCCTGGCCCTGATTTTGTTTTTAAAGGAGTCAGAGGCGCTGTCTGTCAGCTATGGATGCTGACTAAGAGATGATGTGTGGGGTTTGCTTTAAATAACTTGGGTGTGGAGGCTAGAACTGATGTAATACTGGCCATGTGATTATAACGATTAGAGCTGGGTAATGAGAAAATGAGGGGGGTCTTTGTACTATTCTACCTTCATTTACATATGTGTGCATATCTGAGTAATAAAGCAAAAGGTCAATAAGAAAATGCCCCCTCTCCCACTGAGCCCACTACTGGGGAAATGCAGTCATTTTGTGACGAAGAGGGGACAAGCCTAAAGATGAGACTAAGCATCAAGTAAGGCAGCACGGAAGGAGAGCTTAAAAATATAATAATATTTAAGTGGTTTTGTGCATCTACCTGATATCTAGGCTCAATAATTGAGGGGATGCTTGACACGTGTCCTTCTGAATCTGGCTTATTTCCCTTCTTATGGCAATCTCCAGTTCGTTCAGCTTTCCTGCAAATGACATAAGTACTTTCTTCTTCGTGGCTGAATATGAACTTCTTCTCTGTGGTGTATATGAACCACATTTTTTTTATTAATCTGCTGATGGACACGTAGGCTGATTTCACAATGAGTGGAATCGTTTTGAGGTGGTAGATTCATCAGCGCAAGAACTGGTTTACTTTTAGATTTCATTTTTAGTTTGTTGATTTGTTTATGTGTTTTGTGTAGGGGGTGCACTTTGGGCACACTCGGGGACAACTTCTCACCTTCTGTCATGAGGATTCTGGGGATTGATCTTAGGTTGTCAGGACTGGGGGCAAGTCCCTTCACCTGGCTAGTCATTTTACTACCCTGGAACTCCTTTTTATGAGATGCTATTTAATGTTAAAAACCAATTATTTGGCTACAGGTACTCTTAATTGTTCTAGAAAAAGGAGCAATATAGAGGCCTGACCCTTCTTAGATGAGGGGTGCCACCATGGCATCTGAAAGGGCACCAAGGCGGGAAGAAAAGCTTGTAGGAAACAGACAGACTCTCTCAGGGCTCCAGGAAGCACCAGAAGGCGCTATTTTTTGCTTTATTGCTGTCCACTGGCCTCTGGGGAAGAGGATGTCCACATCCCAATCACAGACCTTATAGTTTCTGGGGCGGAAATCACAGAACCAGAGCTGGGAAGGACAGCTGTCCTTTCTGGCCTCCAGCCCACAGGGATAAGGAGACTTCCTTTCTCTGAGCCCCCCAACACCAAGCAACCGCGCCACGCAACAATTACACACAGGGTGCAAACAGCGTTGTTTCTAGCTGACCTCATGGCCCAGCTGCTCTCGGGGGATGTCCTCCATTCTGTAATGCAAGACCGGTCACTGTGGTTAGCTGAACCCAACCGGGTCTCCTAGATACGGACATTAGACAGTTGCCAAAAATGTGCGGAGGAAACTCTGGGGAAGAACAAGGAGGATGTGGAAAAAGGCCACAAGGCACGAATCTCTCCCTGTCCTCTGGATGCTTACAGAGTTCTGCCTGGGGCCACTGGGGCTCAGCCGTGCTCCAGGCCAGGCATCAGAGATTGGGATAACTGAGATCTGGTAGCCAGGATGACTGGCAGGTCACAAGACTGTGTTTATTCTCAGTCCTAATTGGCCCCAATTTTTAAGACCTTGTTTAGCAGAGCTGTAGCCCTTAAATTTGAGCAAATATCAGAATCTCCCATAGGGCACTAGCTGCTGGGCTTACTTCTCTCAGTTTCTGATCCAGCAGGTCTGGGGTGGGGCCTGAGAATCTGCATTCTAACTAAGCACAGGAGTAAGCCCATTCTGCCAGTAAGGTTCCATATTTGACAATCACTGGCTTTCACCCCTGCAAGACCTTGACTCTCGGGCAGAGGGAGGAGGAATTCCAAACCCTTTATCCTTTGCACTTTGGCTGAATCAACCATAAGTGGCTCAAAGTGGTCCTGGGTAGGAGCTGAGGACTTATGTTATGCTGTTGTGCTTAGATTTTTCCGTAGTACTGGGCACGGAATCAGAGTCTCATGAATGCTAAGCAAGTGGTCTATCCCCGAGCTACAATCTCAGCCCACTTGGGCAGGAGAACAGGGAGCCCCAGAGCCTTAGAGGGTTAGATGCTCTGAATGACCTCACTGTGTGGTCTTGAAAAGTTATCTGTCCTCAATTTGTGCCCCTGTAAAATAAGCAATTGACACATTTCTGTTTGTATTATTGTCTTCATTAGGGTTGTTGCTGCTGCAATGAAACAATGTACCCAAAGCTATGGTGGGGGGCGTTATTTGGCTCTATCTATCACTGAAACCAAAGAAGCCAAGGAAGCCAAGACAGGAACTCAAGCAAGGCAGGAACCTGGAGACAGAAACGGATGTAGAGGTTATGGAGGGGTGCTGCTTACTGGCTTACTCCTCATGACTTGCTCAGCCTGCTTTCTTATAGAATCCAGGACCACCAGCCCAGGGGTGGTCCCACCCACCATGGGCCAGGCCCTCCCCCATTAATCACTAATTAAGGGAAGGTTCTCAGGCCTGCCTGCAGCCCAGTCTTATGGAGGCGTTTTTAAAATCAAGGTTTCCTCCTCTCAGGTGACTCTAGTTTGTGTCAATTTGACATCAGTCTAGTCAGCACAACTATTGTTGCCATCACGAACACATTTTGAAAACTAAAAAGGAACACAGAGAGGCAGCATCTTCCAGGGGCCAGTGTGCTTACAAGCACACTTGTTGTGGGACACTACCTGGGCATGGATGTTTGCCAGCTGTAGGTTCTGGTGACCTGGCAGGGCTGTTGAGAAGATCAAGGTAGGCATGTCAAGTGTTAGCTATGATGACTGCTTCTGTTTTCAACCTCTTTCTTTTTTTTTTTTTTAAGATTTATTTATTTATTATGTATACAACATTCCTTCCATGTGTGCCTGCAGGCCAGAAGAGGGCACCAGATCTCATTATAGATGGCTGTGAGCCACCATGTGATTGCTGGGAATTGAACTCAGGACCTCTGGAAGAGCAGCCAGTGCTCTTAACCGCTGAGCCATCTCTCCAGCCCTCAAGATCTTTTAAGATTAAGAAACCAGGAAGATATCTCCTCTTCCCCATCCAATGTGGACCTGGAGACCTTCACGTAGACTCCCAGTTCCCATGCATGTCTTGAGTTTTCCCCGGGAGTGATGGATTGTTCTGGGAATCACCTGAGCCCTCAGATTCTCCAGGGACGAATCCTTCTCTGACTCCGATTCATTTGATTATTTGGCATTTGTGAGGGGCTTACTATGTATGCAGCACAGGGATTGAGGACCCTGGAGTTTAAAAAGCCCTCCCAGGTCCCTGCTCCCAATGGAAGATGGGAGCCAGCAGATGCTGATCTTGAAATCACACAGGATGACATCAGAGAGAGAGAAGAGCCCTGCCAAGGTCCTGAGGCCGGGTGAGCATAGTGCCTGCAAGGAGCTAGGCTGGAGGGTTGTGGAGGCAGGAGGATGGGCAACAAAGGGTCTGGCCTTTATCCTAAGCCTGAGGAAGGCTTTGGAGATTTGAAAGCAGACAGAGCCACATGATGTGAGGGGCTGTCTCTTCTGGCTATAACTAGGAAGATTCCAGGGGCCAGAGGATATCTGTTAGAAACACAGCGTGGTGCTGTTCAGGAAAAGCGTGCTGTGTTCTGGGTGCTGTGGGTATGAGTGCATCTTAGAAAGAGGATGCTGCATTTGGAAGATCTTCCGAGTCTGCTCCATGAACTTAGAAGTGACCCGGGAGCCCCAGGCTGCCTGATGTCCTGATTGTCTAGGTGAACAGTGGTGGCTTGCACTGAGCTCTGGTGGGATTCTCTTCCTCTCTTGAGAATTTGGAGCCACTAATTGCATCAAGGATTCTAAGATGAGAGGTGTTTTGGGGTTTTCACCTCCTTCCGGTAGTAATCAGACTTGTCTGCGATAGCAGCTGAGACTCAACAAACCGCAGCCACCTGCTGGATGTATTCTGTGGCAACACTGCCTCTTGTCACAAACTCACACCCTTAGGGACCATCGGGAACTCCCCAAGGTAAAGACATCTTGTGTGTCAACCTTGAGCCAGCTAATCCTCACCCTGGACCACAAGCAGGGGGGAAGGAAGTGTGGAGGCTCTTTTTCCATGGCGGAGGCAGCAGGGACCCCCAGTTGAATCAGTTGTGTGACCTAGAGGAGTTGTCTAGTGGTAAAATAAAGGGGAACTATTGAGCCGAAGACTGGCCCTTGTAGACTTTACCCTCTGGGATTTTGGCGGTTCTGAGGAGCTCAGGCTGGAGGTTGGGCACATCTCCAGCCCGCTCAGTGGAGCTCCCTCATACTTGCTACAGTGTAACCTCTCAATACACACACCTGCTTGCTCTCTCCTTCTGGGTAACTAACTGGATTGTGGCGTCTAGCTAATGCTGCCTTTCCTCTGTGTGGGACACTCACCCAGGCAGGCTGGTTTACCTTCTATCTGCATGGCCCCCCTCCCAGCCAGGACACATCCTTCGCTCATCTGGCTTCCCTATCTTCCCCAGGCTCCTTCTCCTCCCATATATGCCCCGTCCTTACTAGCCACCCTACTCCTCTATCCACTGGCGTTTCTCCAGCCTTCTCTCCCTGGCGCAAAGCTTATTGGAACATGAGCCATCTCTTCTGACTGGCCCCTGGTGACAAATGACACCTTCTAGCATCTTCCTCCCTGGAACCTTGCACCGAACATTGGATAAGTGTGGGAAGGCCATTGCCCATGGAGTGTCACCCACCCGCCCCACCAAGCCACTCTCCCAAGGCATCGGCTTAGGAAACCCAGAACTTGCCTTCCTTGGAGACTCCTCCAGGCTACAGGAGTGGGTTTCTTCACACGGTCCTGTTCACGTCCAGAAGCAGCCAATTCCTCACCTTTTGTCCCCATCACCCTCTCCCTAACAAAGCCTTTCTCAGTAGAAAGGGGCCTGGACACATAATCCTTGGCCAACACAAGCAACCATTGTAGCCTTAGGGAAAGGGGGTGGGGCAGAGAAATAGGATGAGGTTTTGATTTCCCTTTGCCAAGGCTGGCTCCAGGGAAGGCCCCAGCCCACAGCTCATGACTCAGACTCTGGGGCTGCAGCTGCAGTCTGTGCCTCTTGACTTGCTCTGCTGGGGGCAGGAAGGAGGAGAAGGAGGAGTGGGGTCAGGGTGCTTGAGCTTTCTAGAGGAATCTTCTCTGGGATGGCTTTTCCCATAGGGAGCAAGGGAGCTATCCATATATCCCTTTGCCACATCTGTTCCCACTTTACTGCCTGGAAGACTGAGACCCCGGGACGGCAAGCCAATATCTTAGAATCATTTAGTAGATTTGCAGCGTTCTGGAGCTGAACCTTTGCAGCCCATAGCCTGCTCATCTCTTTGACCCTTCTTCGACCCTGGCCCACTTCCTGCCCACATCAACTTCACACATACCCCCCTCTGCCTTGTCTTGACCTCACTGGTGGTTGATGTCATTTATAACTGAGTGCTTCGATGTCACTTGGAATATAATGGGCATCTGCTGACTTCAGAAATGGGCTGTCCTCCCCAGACCTCAGTGTCATTTCAAAGCCATAGGCAAAAAGTTAAACCCAAACAAGAAAACAATAAAAATAGCAAAGCCAACCAGATCCTCCTTCCTCTAAGTCTCTACCTGTGAGTACTTTGAATTATAGTTTAATTTCAAATTATTAAGAACATACTCGTAAAGTGAAACAAGAACACGGGGTTTTCTGATGGGCTGTAGGCCCTGACTGTGGAACTGGTCTCAACAAGTCGTCAAGCCAGCATCCGCTATGCCTCTTCTTCGCACTGCAGGCTACAGCGTGCGGTCCTGGGTCCTGGGCCGGGGGTGGACATGCTGGGCGTTCATCGTTTATTGTGTGTCTTTTGTGTTCTTTGGTTAACAGCTATGCCACAGATGAGGAAACAGGCTCAGAGTTGGGATTTCTATCTGGGCAGTTGGGCTGTGTGACCCTACAGGGCCCCTCTCTTCACCTTCCTGTGCCCTGCTCTTGATTAGGACACAGGAGAGCAGAGGTACCCAAGGGTTCATGGCGTTGTCATCTGCAAAGTGGGAAGATCTAAGGGGTCAGGAACTAGTAGGGCAACCCGGGAGGTCGGGGGAACTCCCCATTCCCATCCTCAGAATGCTGTGGGACACCCCTAAGAGCAATGGCTCTGGAGTAGTCACAGAGCCTGCAAAGGGGGCGGAGCGGCCCTGGGAAGCTGTTCAGGCCGTCGTTCCGGAAAGCTCTGGCGTCTGAAGGGACGATCGCCCCGTGCGCCAGGAGCCCCCGCGCGCGCGGGCTCCGCGTGGCACTTCCGATCCGGGCCGCACGCCGTGGCTCGCCAGGCCCGCCCCCGCCCCCAGCGCCCGCGCCCCCCGCCCGAGCCGCGCGGCCCGCCCTGCCCGTGTACCCGCCCGGCGCCCCTAGCCGGTCTCGCCGAGTCCGGGCGGCTCGGGACAGAGCGGGCGGACAGAGCGGTTGCAGCTGGAGTCACCAGTGTGGGCGCCCTGCGGTGGGGGCCGGGAGCGGGCCGGCAGGAGTCAGAGGCTGCCGGCTGCTCTGCGTTCTGGCAGTCCGGGGACTCGGGCGCCTGCCCGTCCCCGTCCCCGCGCGGCCACATGGCTCGGCTCCGCGCGCTGCTGCCCTGCCTACTGCCCTGGTACTGCACGCTCTGCGCGGCCGCGGGCAGTCAGACCCCAGGTGCGTGCGTGCGGGTCGCGCGGGGGCGTGGGGGTCTCTGGGGTGCTAGCGGTCGGAGTGGCCCCAGGATGCAGGAGTCAGCCTAGCCAGGTTCGAGGCGGGTGGAAGGCGGTGTGTGCCTGGTGCAGGTTGAATTGCTTCGTTTTGGCTGCTTTTAGCCATTTCTGTCCCATTCTGTCACTGGCGAAGTGACCTGCAGGAGGGGTTTGGGAACACGAGTCTCTGCCCTTGAGAAAAAGTCACAGTGAGATCCCCCTCCCCTTCTCTTCCCACACTTCTCTTGATCTTTTAATGCCTTGTTTCCAACTTGGGTGGCACTTGTGGAACTGTGTGCACGTGCGAGTCTGAGTGTGCATGTCTGGTTGTCCCACACGGAATCATGCTAGCAGGTGATTGCTTCCCACAGCAGAAAACTGTGGGCACCGTTGCTTCTGACCAGTAAAAAAGGCTTTTCCCCTATTCCCCTCCAAACTCACCACATAGCATCCTCAGATACTATAGGTTGTATCCTATGCATAGACCAGAGACACCAAATACATCTTACAGCATGGGTACCCTTCGGGTGCTTTGAGTGCATGCAGAAGGGCTCTGTCATTTCCAGGGAAGGTTCATGTGCCCCAGTGGGACCCCTTTTGCACAGTCTTGGGTTCCTTTGCCTGTCACGGTGAAAAGCTATAGGGACGCTATTCCTCCACACCCCCCCCCCGCCCCGGGCCAGGGCATCTTAAGGGCGCATCCTTCTGTGTGTGTTTTATCAGTGCTGTAAGCTGGGGAGGCGAGGGATAGGACTATGGAGAAGTGGAACTTCCTTCCAACTTGTGTTCATGAATCACCAGGCCTGGGAGCCAGTGAGCTGTCATTCCTGCCTGGCTGTGCACAGAGAGAGGACTGCATGAGGATGGGGCCCACTGACTGGCAAATGGCCTACAACACAGGGCCATGACCTCACACTTCAGTCAGCCCAAGTGGGCAGGTCAACCCCCGTGTCTCTTTTTATTTTTGAAGCTCTATATTTATCCTGCTTGGGGCTGGGCAGTGCAGAAGTCTCACAGCCACTTCGCTGCTTTTAAAAAAAGTTTCCTTTCTAACCTCGGAAAAATATATAACGGTGCGTTCCCTCACTCCCTTCTCCAGCCCCTCCTTTATCTGTGTCAAGGGCCCAGATCCCCTGGGTTTCTAGGTGTGTTTGTTTTGGCAGCGGCATTCTTGGGAGCGTGGCGAGGTCCCTACCCCAGGCTAGTGACTTCAGTACACTGGGGGAGTTGAGGCAGGTCAGGAATTTCAGCCCTTTCTAAGCAGTGCTCAAAGTTGGAAGGCTTGTTGCTATGGTGACGGGACTCTGTTTGACATCATTTGTTTACTTCTGCTAAATATAAAAAAAGACCGGACAGCTACAGAAAGAATGTATGTTCACAGATTTATGTCTACCTGAATGTCATTCAGCCAAGTGCAGGGTGACTGTGCAGGCTCAGGAAGTAATGGGGAGAAAATGAATGAACTTGGGCTAAGGGTTCTGTGATGGGTGATGCTCAGCGCTGCCTGTCCATCTCCCCCCTCCCCAAAGGGGATTCCCAGATTCCTCTTACCATTGTACAGAGTACCATGAAGTGATTCTGTGTTTACCTCCAACAGACCTGCACCTCTCTGGGAAACTCCGTGACTATGTCGTGACTGTGCCCTGTAGCACGGATTTTCGGGGACGCTTCTTGTCCCATGTGGTTTCTGCCCCCACAGCAGCTGCTTCACATAGCCGCCTCCGTGTGGCTCGCAGCCCCCCGAGACTGGAAAGAGAGACTCTGAGGCCTGGTGGTCCAAGGCACCACTTCCTCTACTTCAACGTGACTGTCTTTGGGAAGCTGCTTCACTTGCGCCTGCAGCCCAAGCAGAGGTTGGTGGCACCCGGGGCCCCAGTGGAGTGGCAAGAGGACTTCCGGGAGCTCTTCCGACAACCCTTGCAGCAGGAGTGTGTGTACACTGGAGGTGTCACTGGAATGCCTGGGGCAGCCGTTGCCATCAGCAACTGTGATGGATTGGTAAGGGACAAGACTTTCCCTCCTACTGAGCATTGATTCCCTTTCACAGCCCTCACCCCCCACCCCAGGTTCTTGATTCCCAAGGACATGGTACACAATGCCACCACCATGTTCTTACAGGCTGCCATGCTCTGCCAGGTGGGAGGTAGCCATAGTGGGATAGTACCCTTTTATTCAACAGGAAACCACCAATAAGCTACTTGCTGGGACGTCTGGACCCAGACTGAAACAGGGCTGAGGAAGTCATAGTCTAGGTCAGTGGTTCTAAACCTGTGGGTCATGACACCCTTTGTGGGGGGGTCGAATGGACCTTTTACAGGGGTCACCTAAGGCTATCTGCATATCAGATATTTATATTATGATTCATAACAGTAGCAAAATCACAGTTATGAAGTAGTGATGAAGATAATTTTATGAATGGGGGCCACCACAAATGTTCAGAACTATATTAAAGGGTCCCAGCATTAGGAAGATTGAGAACCACTGTTGTCGGGTGTGCTGGTGGCTATACTCAAAAGCTATGCAGATCTGGACGAGCTAACCTTTCTGCGCTTCTTTCCCTGAGTCTGTCTGCATGCCCACCTGGATCGAGGCATGGGGAGATGCTTTGTGTATCTTGGGCCTAAACTAAGGTATGAAGGGGTGAGCAGCACTATTCAGACCTCCTCAGGAACTGTCCTTGTCATTGAACCAGTTCACTGGTCTGCTGACAAGTGGCTGTCTGCTAGATGCTGCAGGGGCCAGGGCCATGTGACACTGATTTAGTACCTAGTGAGGTGCTACCTTATAGGGCCACATGGTGCAGTGTGCTTGACGACACTTGTGCTTGGTGGCTGGGGCTGGTGGCTGGGTGGGCCTGGAGCCGGACATGCCTAGGATGGTGTTGCTGATTGCCGTGGCCTCTGTGTAAATGCCCCCCTTGTCTATGTCACCTTGGATAAGTTGTTTCCTGTCTCTAGAATTTACACTTAAATTTTTTTATTGCCTTTATTTATTAACTGTGTTCATCCCCAATGATATGCATGGATTAACTGTAGTGCACCATATGTTCTATCCCAGCTGCTCACTGGGCTAGATGGTAGAGTGGGCGATGAGGGTCACTGCCTCGGGTGCAGGTCACAGGTCAAATGAGGATGGAGCCCCTGCTTAGACAGGCTTAGGGGAGGAGATCCCATTGCCTTAGAACTGCCCAGACATCATCAACAGGGATGCATGTGCTGGGCTCTTGACGGCAGAGTGAAGGACGGACTCAGGAAGGCCTGAGAGTGTTTAGGTAGCAGACAAGGATTGTAGAAGGCCCAGTTCGCCTCCTGGGAAGGGTTTCCTCAGGAGCTGATAGGCTGGGAGACTTTCAGGCCCAAGGATCAAGATTGGGACTACATCCAGGTGACTGCAAGTGACCCAAAGGGTCGCTCATCATGGCTACTGATGCTCTATATCTGGAGGAACATGGGGTTGTGGTAGAGGCCAATTCTTTGTGGGTGCTGGAGGGGCTCCAGGATTCAGAATAGGGTCTCTGCTTCTTGGTCAGGGCTATCTCCTCACTGGGTCTACCCAGAATCCAGACTATCAACTGAGCCTGTCTCCCCAGGTCTTGGTCTTCAGGGCCCTGTGCTGGGCTTCTAAGGGAGTCAGCTATACAGTGCTCCCCGGCTGCCTTTAGTGTCTCTTAGAGTCAAGGTCTGGTGCGGAAGTGGCCACACGTGTAAGATTTGTCACATCTGGTTCTGTTTTCCCACTCTGCAAATGCTGCATTTTTAGTGGCATAGGGTGGGGTTGGGGAGGGGCCCTGAAGGCAGGATCCAGTCCTCCTTTTTCTCCCACCCTTAGGTCTCAGCCACCTCTGAACTAGAGTCCTTTTGCCTTAAAATGGGGCTGCAATGGGCCTGGGAGCTGGCTTAGTCTTTGGTTAGGGACTTGTTGGGCAAAAACGTTGATTTTTTTCCTTAGCTGGGTCTCCAGGCTGTGGCTGGAAGGAGGGTGGCTGGGGCTGGTGGACCTCCTGGTCTCCATGGGAGAGACCTGGGTGGGCTCTCAGTGAGCGCCTGCAGGAGCTCCCCCAGCTCTGCAATGGAAAGTTCTGAAGGTCCTGCCAGGTCCCTGGCGTGCTGTTTCTAGCACATGGGCCTTGTCCTGCCTTCAAAAACATGAAACCATCACCAATGTCTACATGACGTCTCATCCCTGGCAGGTCAGGAGTGGCTGTGACAGCTACCCATGTGTACAAAGATGACTCTATGACAAAAATTTCTGTAATTGGTCTCAGCTCAGAACAGTCCCTGTCCTTGAAGAAACTATTTCTGGAAGAGACTCTTGGGCCTCAGTGTCCCTCCTTATTTCCCAGCTAAGAAAGCCAAACTCCAGTGATGGGAAGAGACCCAGGGTACATACAAGCAAGTGAATGCTCTTTCAGGGTGGGTGGGATTGCCAAGGCACCTCCCACCATCCCTCAGCCTCTCCTGACTCAGTGGAAAAGGATAGAGTTCACAGGAGTGGTGACTCAAGGCCAGTGATGGCCAGTGAGATGGTAGTCATAGCAACAGCTTCAGGATCCTGGATACTGAAAGCCACAGGGCTGTTCTGGGGACACCTGGGCTTGGCAGGGTGCTAAATGAGGTGTTTTTAAGGCTCCTGATCCAAGGGCGGGCAGGCTTGCCCACCTTCTATATAGCCTTGTCTTCCTTAGTACTTGGAGGCCAACTAAGAAAAATGACGCATCAATGGCCCATGTTGTGTGTGGGCTTTAGATCCAATGAAACTTTCTGGTTTCTCGGCCTCAAATCACTGTGGTTAGTCCTCTATCCATTTTCAGATCTCAGCGTGGGCTGCTATGAAATAACTCACTGCATGTCATAGAACATGGCAAGCCTTGTGTGGTCTGCTTAGCTTTCAGTGACGTGGCGGCAGGCGCAGTAGATAGGCTGGCTTGAGAGGGAGGAATATAGGTGAGAGCATCCGTCAGGACACAAACTGCTTCCAGAAGGCTCCTGGCCTGGAGATGTGGGGTTACTGTCCCCACAGTTCCTGCTGGCCCCTTAACCATGGCCACTGTTGTGGGAAAGTAGATCTGTTATTATTATTTAAGATTTAATTTTATGTGTATGAGTGTTCTGTCATCATGCATGTCTGTGTCCCATTTGCATGCCTGAGGAGGTCAGAAGAGGATGTCTGATTCCTAGTAATCGGAGTTACAGCTGCTTGTGGACAACCATGCGGGTGCTAGGAACTGAACCCGGCTCCTCCACAAGAGCTCTCAAGAGTCACCTCTCTAGTGTCAACAATAATGGCCACAGTCCAACCTCCTCGGGCTTGGTGGCATATGCCTGTAACCAGCTACCCGGGAGGCTCAGCCAAGAGAATTGCTACAAGTTTGGTGCCAGCCTGGGTTATATAGAGAGTTTCAGGCTACGTGAGCTACAACACGAGGCTCTATCTTATTTAAAAAGAAACAAAAGCCGGCCCGAGTTCAAGGCCAGCCTGGGTTACTTTGTGAGATCCTGTCCCAGAATTTAAACAAATCATAAAAGGGCTAGGGATGTAGTTCAGTGACAGCATGCTAGCATCCGCCAGGCCCCAGGTTCAATTTGCTGTGCCACAAATAAAATTCTAGTCTCCAGTGGCCTTTACGATTGCTTTATAACATCCTACCACTGTCCTCTTTGGGATTTCTATAGATGTGTTTGTTGTCTGTCTCCATCTTAGTGAAGTGGTAGTTCAATGTGAAGTTGAGGGGTGTGTGTGTGTGTGTGTGTGTGTGTGTGTGTGTGTGTGTGTGTGTATGAATGGGGGGGGAGAGAGGGAGGGAGAGAGAAATGGGAGGAAGATGTCAGATGGCTTCCTCTGTCAATCATTTGTTTGATACACAACTTCTCACTGAATCTGGCCAGAGCTTATTGGTTTCAATCAGGCTGACTGGCTGGGCAGCAAGCCCAGCAATCCCCCTGTCTCTGCCTCCGTAGCACACCCGCTCTTAGCTCTTTACGTGCATACTGGGATCTGATGCTAGGTCCTCATGTGTGCAAGTGCTCTCACCCACTGGGCCATTTCCCCAGGTCATAGGGACACATTATTTTTTTTTTATTGTATTGCGAGTATTTAGAATGGCCCCTCCCTGATGAATGGTTAACAAGTGAACTAATGAATGGATGGATGGATGAGTTAATGAATGGATGGATGGATGGGTGACGCTGCAGGTGAAGCGGCCTTAAGGCTGCAGCATGGACATCTGTGCTGCTGGTAACTGAGAGTCACACAGGGGAGGTGTCAGAAGCCTGGCGATATGAAACATTCAAGCGGTGCAGTCCCCAAGGAGAATTTATTTGTATTTCATCTGCTCTTGCACCTTGGTAGAGGGAACTGGGGGTTCCCAGAGGGTCAGTGTGTTGTCAGGGCCACAGGGGCTGGAGCCTGTTGACATGGGACTTGGGTGTCTGGTATACCCCACTCCTTACTCTCCTGTGCTTCCCTGCCTTGCACAGGACCCTTCTCCTAGGCTGCCACAGAGCTCACCCGTCACTTGCCACAGACTGACGCTGTGCCAGAGTCTGAGATAGACGTTTATACATGTTATCTAATGTGGGAGAGATATAGCTTACAGCCATGGCAGGACTTCTGGGCTCTCCCTTGGCTGGCTCTCCCCTGCTGAGGGGGCTGTCTGTACCCTTTTGCTGAAGCTGCCCCAAGTGTTCTGGTTGGCATCTGAGCCACAGGGTGCAGACAGCAGGGACTCCGTGCAGGGAGCTGTTCCTCAGTTCAAGGCTTGGCAGCCACGTTGCCTTCTGGCACTGAAGGCCTGCTTCCTGTCTCCTCGTCCTAAAGCCACAGTTGCTGCCAGGACTGGGAGCCAAGCAAGGGGCCAGGCAGAGCTCCCAGCCCGATCATGGTGGGCTGTGGCAATGATGGAGTGAGATAGGGGAGTCTTGGAGCTATGTAGCTTCTGGGCATAGGGAAATGGAAAACATGGGTGGCTTTGGCCCCCAGGGAGAAATACTCTGACTCTGGATGGCCTCCAGGACATGGTTTGCAGAGGAAGGGGAGGCTCAGGACACCTGTAGGTGTTAACCCTACCCTGCCACTTACATCAGGACCCCTCCCTCTGGAGCTGGCATGGGTGGAAATAAAACAGCCACCCCTCCTTTAAGTGTATTTACCAAGCTGTTAATGTTACTAGCCAACTGAGTTCTGGTTGGTAATAGAGGACAGTTAATTGTCACCACCTATGTCATTGTCATCATTATCATCATCACCATCAAAACCATGGAGGGACATGAACATATTTGCACTGTGGACTTCCTCACCTTGGGTAGCCACTGACTTGCCTGACTTTCTGTTGGCTATCTGCAGGTCATAACCCTTCAACCATTTCCCAGACCTCAAGACCCTCATTGTCTTTGAGGACAGTCTTAGTTTTTTTTTTTTCCTTTTCGGATTTTCAAGACAGAGTTTCTCTGTGTAGCCTTGGCTGTCCTGGAACTCATCCTGGAACTCACTCTATAGACCAGGCTGGCCTCAAACTCACAGAGATCCACCTGCCTCTGCCTTCCCCAGTGATAGGATTAAAGGTGTGCGCCACCACTGCCCGGCAGTTACTTTTCTCTCAGAGGTGTTGGCTTTGTGGGGAGGAGGTAGTGAGGTCCTGAGATGGAGAGAATCCTTGGTCGCTTCCTCCAGGGTGGGGATGCTCCCAATGCCAGAGGCGTGTAGAACCACCATGGCTTGGCTTAACCCCACTCAGGGCATGCACAGATGGTTCACTGGGGTTTCTATTTCCTGTTTGTTTTCTGCATTTCTTCTGACTACCCCCGTGCTGACCGCCCATCTGGTGAAGAAGACCTGGAAGCCCTTAGTCATCCCTTTGAGAACCGTTTCATGGACTGGAAGCTTTCAGTTCGGGTGTGTGGTTCTTGGTCATGACTGTGTGTGGGAATCCACCTGGGTAACTCTGAGGGCATGCCGATGTTCAGGCCCCTTCAACTGAGCTATGATGTCACGGGTCCGGGGAATGGCCTGGATGACAATAGATCTGCAAATTCCTCGGATGATTGAAATTGAGCATCCAGGCGGGAGGACAGTTGTCATAGCCATGTATTTGACAGAGAAGTGAGGGTCAGATCATGGGGGATCAGGAAGGTCTGGCCCAGGAAGGAAGTAAAGTAGAAAACCCCACCCTGCTGGCGTCAGACCTCAGGAGGCATTCTCCTGTCCCTCCCTCATTTTATCCCCCTCCCCCACCCTTTGGTTTCAGACATAGAAATCGAGGCTTGGAGAAGACCCATGCCACTTAGCACGAATAGGGTCTCAGACGTGTCATTTCCCCATGGAGCCTCACAGCCACTTGGCAGGAGAGAAGGAGGAGTCCATTGTAGCGGTGCTGTGGTCAGAACTTAGAATGTTCCCCCAGGCGCTCTAGTGTTAAGGTCTGGTCACCAACTTGCGCTGCTACTGGGAGGTAGAGACTAACGGAAGTTAGGCCATTGAAGGCAAACTCTTGAGCAGACATATGGAGATCCCAACTACTTCCTGGCACCATGAGATGATAAGCAGCTTTGTTGTACCCTACGTCCTCTGCCAGGCTGCCCGGTGCCACCACAGACTCCGAACCACCATGGATTGGAACTGTGAGCCATGTGTACTTTTCCTTCTTTTAAACTTGATTTTGTCAGACATTTTGTCACAGCCACGAAAAGCTGATGACCACAGTCTCCTTTTTGAAACTGCTTTAGGAAAGGGGAGTTGTAGAGTTCTGTTGCCTTCTGAGAGAAGGAAGCCATAAACCAGTCAGACAACACAGCATTTTAAATAGAACGAAATCACACCTGGTTAAAGTTACCCTCTGCCAGCCTCCTGTTTTTGTTAGGGACTTTTCCTACCCATGGGATGTGCCCCCCTTCCCCCAGTTCTTGGGAATGTCTTCCCATTTCCAGGCAGAGGATCTGAGTGGGTAAAAGCCAGGTTGTGGCAGAGCCAGGAGTCAGAGACAAACCTTTCTGGGGTTCAAGATTTAGGCTCTCATCTCTGGGCCCACCATCCCCTTTCTGAGCCCCCAGGCTCTAAAACATTGGTTCTCAACCTGTGGCTTGTGGCTTTTTGGGGGTCAAAGGACCCTTTTACAGGGATCGCTTATGGCCATCAGAAAACACAGATATTTACATTGCAGTTCATAACAGTAGCAGATTACAGTTACAAAATAGCAATGAAAATAATTTTATGGTTGGGGTCATTATAATATGTGGAGCTGTATTAAAGGGTCACAGCATTAGGAGGTTGAGAACCACTGCTCTAAAACACAGTTTTGACTGATGTTAATGACAACCACAACAGAAAATATAGATTCTCCACATCTGTCACTAGAAGGCAGATGTTATTATGGTATATGTAATTATCTGTTTACCAGATATGTGCACAGAATGTCACCTTGCCCAAGATCACCTGAATGAACAGCAGAGCCAAGATTTGAATTGACAAGTCATTGAACTTAGAGTCTCTGCATTTCCCCATATTACCCACAGATGAGCTAGGTTTGCCCCTCCCAGAACCTACAAGAGGTCACAACCCTGGAAACAGAGACTCAGTGGTCATCCCATCCCAGGCAATAGCCCCAACTGGTAGACTCTGGATTCCTGATGTTTCTACCAGCACTTGTCCTGTCCTGTTACTGGGTTGGGGGACATCAGAGCATACCCATTGAGGACAAGTCTGGCTTTTTCAGCCCCATCCTGTAAGGGCTCCATGCTTCTGCTTGTTGTCAAGGCTGCAATTCAGTCTGAATCAGCCTGCAGACTTTCCTGGGCTCAGGCCGAGGCCTTGGCTGCCCTTGCCTCTAGCAGATCTCCCGCAGTCGGGGCCTCACATCAGGTTTGAGTTTGCAGCATCCCTGGGCTTTCATCTGAGCCATGCTGACTCACACTTCTGAGGAAGCAGGCAGCTTGGGTGCTGTGCGTGTGTCTCCTCTTGTGTTTTGGTCTCCCTGAGTCCACAGCTGCCTTACTGAGATGTGACTCATGCACCATGCAGTTTACCCGTTCGGAGCACACAATTCAGTGAATTTGGGTTTTTTTTTTCTTTCTTCTTTTTTTCTTTGGTTTGGTTTTTTTTTTTAAGACAGGGTTTTTCTGTTTAGCCCTACCTGCCCTGTAGACCAGGCTGGCCTCAAACTTAGAGATTAGCTTGCCTCTGCTTCCTGAGTGCTGGGTTGAAGTGCACCACCACACCAGGCTTTCAAGGGGTTTTCTTTAGACAGGGATGTGCAACTGTCTCCATAGCCAACACAAAGTTTTCGCCGGCTCATAGAGGGGGTGCCCCTTACCTCTTGCCTCTGGTCAGATCCCTCCTCCCTGCAGCTACTCATCTACTCTTTCCACACATTTTCCTATTTCCTTTCCTGTAAAGGCACTCCTAGAATTCATCACCTTTCATATCTGGCATCTTTCACTTGGCCCCAGCGTTTTCAGGCTCATCTGTGGCATGCATCGGGACTTTATTCATTTTTATGGCCAGCTAATACTCTCTTGCACAGGTATGTCATGTTGACGGTAGGCGTCTGGACAACTTGCCCTCTGTGATGGCTATGAACAATGCTTCTGTAAGTGCTGGTGTTCGGTGCTCTTCTGGTTGCTATGACGAAATGTCTGGCAGGGTTTAAGAAGAGGTACAGTCTGTCGTGGTGGGGAGACAAGGTGGCGGGCGTGTGAGGTGGCTGGCCACACTGCATCTTTGTTGAGGCAGCAGAGAGAGATGAAGGCCGCTACTCAGCTTACTGTCTCCATTTTTCCTTTTTATTGGGGCTGTGGGATGCTGCTGCCCACATTCAGGGTGGGTCTCCCTCAATTAAACCTATCTGGAAATGCCTTCCCAAACCAGTCAAGAAGTGTGTCTCCTAGGTGGTTCTGAATCCAACCAAGCTGACAATAAATGTCAACAGTCCATGGGCAGGACTTTTTGTGTGGACGTATTTTTGTTTGTCTTGGGTCTATACTTAGGAGGGGATTTTCTGGATATTGTATTAAAGCTGTTTAATTGTGTAAGGAGCTGCCAGACTGCTTTCAAGTGGCTGTACATTTTACATTCCCGCCAGCAGTGTGTAACGGCTCCAATTGCTCCTCATTCTTGCCAACACTTGTTATTATCTTACTTTGATGCTAGCCAGCCTAGTTGGTGTGAAGCAGCATTTCACTGTGGTTTGGATTTGAGTTCCCCTGCTGACTAATGACACTGGGAACCTTTTCATTGGCCATTTAAATATATTCCTTAGAGAAATGGCTACTCAGATCCTTTGCCTATTTTTAAATTGGGTTTTTTGTCTTAATTATCAAGTTGTTCAAGTTATATCATCCAGATATGAGTTCATTAAGACTAGTAGAGGCTTGTCTTTTTTTTTTTTTTTGCTTCCTTGACTGGTCCCCATCATGCCTGGGCATCGAGAAGCCCTGACAGGAACCCCGTGCTAGGGTGGCAGATGGATGGTGCTTTTCTCATGCTATATCTCAGAGACAGTAGTCCAGCATGGCCTTTCAGGGTCAGGACCCTGAAGGACCCTGGGGTGCTCCATGCAGCTGAACTGACTGCAGGGTTAGGGTACCAGGAGTTGCAGGTCTTGAGTCTTAACCTACCTTGGGGTTCCCCCCCCCATAGATGGGTCAAAGAAGGGAGGGAGAGTAGGTCTGGACACAAGCCTAGAGTTCTCTGAAGTTTGCCTGGCTGGTGGAAATCTGGCTCGCTCTCTGTCCAGGGGGCTGTTGGGTAAACATTAAAGGAATATATGGAGTTCCGAGAAGGGTGGGATGGCTGGTATGATCAGGAATTAGATGCCTGCATGAGGTCTTTTAAGCCAGGATTGGGGATAAGCTTAGGGAGAGCATGTGATTAGAGGAGACCAGGCTAGGGCAAAGAAGCGCTAGCCAACTTTGTCCACAGTGTAGTCCTCGGTGAGCACCTTTAAGGGAGTGGTGGCTCCAGAAGCCCATTTGCAGCAGGGAGAGAGGGACAGGGAGATGGTGAGACATGAGGCAGTGAGTGTAGGTGGCTCTTTGCCGTGAGCCTGGAGCCGCAGCTGGGTAGGGGGGCGATCCCTGGACGGGCTTGAGTGCTGAGGGTGATGGTCTAGCAGAGGAGCGTGTGCTGTTGCCGAAGAGACAGCCATGCTCGCAGGAGTCGAGCCCATTTCTAAGCTTGGATTTCCATTTCGCTTGAGAACACATAGCCCAGGCCTTTCTGTGGTCACCCTGGAGGTTTGTTTGCTGTCTCAGTGTCCCCTTATCTCTAGATCGCCATGCACATGCATGCAGCTTTAGAGCAAACATGCTTATACATGCAAAGTCACACTGACGATCAAATTTCAAAATGGTTTGGCTTCCGTTATCTACTGAAATATCTGGGACTTTATCCTGATGGTAGACAACTACTGGTCATGAACTGAACTTGCTCAGTTAGGTCCATAACAGGTCACAAAGTGTTTTCTCTTCCTTCCTTCCTTCCTTCCTTCCTTCCTTCCTTCCTTCCTTCCTTCCTTTTTTTCCTTTCCTTCTAAGACAGGGTTTCTCTGTGTAACAGTGCTGGCTGTCCTGGAACTCATTATGTAGACTAGGCTGGCCTCGAACTCACAGAGATCCCCCTGCCTCCACCTCCCCTGAGTGCTGAGATTAAAGGCGTGTGCTACCACTGCCCAGCTTTACACAAGGTGATTTCTTTTCTTTCTTTCTTTCTTTCTTTCTTTCTTTCTTTCTTTTAATTTTTTTTTTGGTTTTTCGAGACAGGGTTTTGCCCTGGAACTAGCTCTTGTAGACCAGGCTGGCCTCGAACTCACAGAGATCCGCCTGCCTCTGCCTCCTGAGTGCTGGGATTAAAGGCGTGAGCCACCACTGCCTGGTTCACAAGGTGATTTCTAAACCCCGCTCCCCACCTCAGTTGTCATGTGATCACTTCTTCAGGTACCCTGGGATTTTACCGAAATTGTGAGTTCTTCCCCGCCCTGGGCAACTGGGGAGAACCTCAGTATGGCCTGGAGGCCTCTGGATGTAGGCAGAGAGAAAGCTGTTGCCTTTGCTGTTGAAGTGATGTCTGTCAACACACAGCACATTGGAAAAATCCAACTAGAACCTCTGCCCCCACTAGCTGTATGCTTCTCAGGAAGGACACTTCAGAAACAGCCACATTAAAGGGAGTTCAGTACAAGGCTAGGGTGGCCTGGCCTTCCCTTGAGGGTTTGCATCCTGAGCGACTGGCTGAGGGCCCACCTGGTATCTGGCTCTCTAAGACGTAACCAAGGATTCACTCTTTGTTTTGCTTTTGTTGTGTGAGGAGCCTTTGTAGTGTATATTTCCTACTTCTGTACTGTTTGTGAAAGAAGAAGCAGCCGGGTGGAAATAGCTAGGACCGGCATTCGTCTCCCAGCCCCTCCACAAATCTTTTTCCCCCTTTCCTTGATGTTTTATCCAGAAATTTGATTTGATTTTAGTGCTTTAAAATTAGCTACCACTTTTCAGAAATATAAATGTCGCATAAATTGAGAGACGGGGTGGTTTAGTGAGGAGGCAGGGAGCCAGGAGGCCCTGCTTGCCAGGCTGTCGGCCTTGCGTGGTTGCCTGGCTTCCTGGCCAGGGCAGGGATTCAAGGGAACTTGTGCCAAACCTCTCTGTGTGTCAGGGAGGAGAGCAAAGCTGGTGGGGAAGGGTCAGGGTTTGTGCTGCCCAGGTGGGTCATACCCTAGAGGTCTCCATGAAGGTTAGGGGTAGCTGGAGCTAGGGGCCAGGGCCAGGCTTGCCTCCTCATCCTCTCTCCAAGACAAGGGTTTCTGAGGCCCAGAGAGAGCCCAGATCTGGCCCAGGACTAGACATCATGTCCCAAATGGGACAAGAACAATCTTTAGACTGTTCTCTGCTCTTGATCTCTGGGGACCACTGAGACACATAGTCACAAAGTATGCCCCTAGTTGCTGGGTCTTAGCTCTTTTGCCATAGTTAGTAAAATGGGGGGGGGCATTCTCCAGCTCTGCCCTGGGGCAAGGCCTGAGGTCAGGAGACTAAGCAGACAGGACCAGGCATGGCAGTATGCAGGCAGACACAGAACTGGCTACAACTTGATCAGAAGACAACAGGAAGTTGACTGAGACACTGAGACATGGGACGGTATCTTGACACCCCCACAGTGGCACACTTCCTCCAACAAAGCCATACCTACTCCAACAAAACTATACCTCTTAATAGTGCCGCCCCTATGAACTTATATTCAAACTACCACACCAGCTTATAAGTACTACTTTTTAATAATAACAGATAATAAAGCAGTTTATAAAGGGTAGAACTGAGGGACATATTCTAGTTTCCCTTCTGTTGCTGTGATAAAACACTCAGATCAAAAGCACCTTAGGGGAAAAAAGGGTTTATTTGGCTTACACTTTGAGGTCACAGTCCACCACTGAGGGAAATCAGGGTAAGATCTTGAAGGTAGAAACCATGGAGGAATATTGCTTGCTGACTTGCTTAGCTTTCTACAGCCCAGGACCCCTAGCCTAGGAAAGGGTGCTACCCACAGGGAGCTGGGTCCTCCTATGACAATTAGCAATCAAGACGATGTCTCATAAGCATGCATTTAGGCCGTGCTTATGATAAAGAACTGAGCCAGGCAGTGGTGGCGCACGCCTTTAATCCCAGCACTCGGAAGGCAGAGGCAGGCGGATCTTCGTGAGTTTGAGGCCAGCCTGGTCTACAAGAGCTAGTTCCAGGACAGGCTCCAAAGCAACACAGAGAAACCCTGTCTCAAAAAACCAAAAAAAAAAAAAAAAAACCAAAAAAAAAACAAAACAAAACTGAGACACCCTTCTTGGTGACTCTAGGCTGTGGCAAGTTGATACATTAGGAGCACCCCTGTAGAGATTCTCTTGTATCACAAGACAGGAAGGTTTCTGTCACTAGGGACACTAAAGCGTAAGTTAGAGATCCTCTTGCTGGTTTTGTTATTAAGTTAGGAAGTCTCAATCTCGAGCTTAAAAGTGTAGTCAGTGACTGTGGGCTAGGCAGCAATGAGAGCATCCGGATCATGCTGAAACCTGCATCTCTGCTCTGACCCACATGGGATCACTGACCCACGAGGCAAGAGGTGTCAACATTTGAAAGCTCTGCTTTGTGCAGTTGGTTAAACAAGTCCCAGAATAGAGAGGATCTGGGCAAGGAGGACCAGGGCATGAGAGAGGTGGGTGGAGTCTTCTGCCTACCTGTCTAGGGAATTCTGTCCTGCTAGTGTGCTTCGAGAAGCAGGAGGGCTGAGATGGCAGAGACCACCTTCCTGAGCAAGCCTAGTTGCGTGGATCTTGGCCTGGATAGACCTGCAAAGGGATGGTTTCTTTGTTTGTCCCAGGGGCCAGGAACAGCCCCTCTCTAGCAGATGGGGCATAGGAAGGAGTATGGAAAGTGATGGTGGGCTGAGCTGAGCTTTCTCGCCAGCCCTGTCAAGACTGCCCAGCTGGAATAGCTTTGGGGAATGTCCTGTACTTGAGGCCACCAGCCGTCCCTTCAACCCTGCACCTTTCATGTGCCCTGGGATCCTGTAGATCTATAGTGGTAGAGGCTCTTGAATTTGACCATTGTCTTAGTTAGGGTTTCTCTTGCTGTGAAGAGACACCATGACCACAGCAACTCTTATAAAGAAAAATACTTAATGGAGTGGCTTACAATCTCAGAGATTTAGTCCATTATCATCATGGTGGGACATGGCAGCATGCAGGCAGGCATGGTGCTCGAGCTAAGAGTCCTTACATCTTGACTCCAGACAACAGGAAGTGGTCTAAGAGACATTAGACTGTATCTTGAGCATAGGAGACCTCAGAGCCCGCCCCCACAGTGTGAGGCACTTCCTTGAGCAAGGCCACACCTACTTCAACAAGACCACACCTCCCGTTAGCATTGCTCCTTCTGGGGGCCATTCTCTTTCAAACCACCACAGTCATTATTTGTTGTCCTTGCTCAGCTTCTGCCTGTGACCCCCAATGCCTCTCTGATCCATGGCACAGCTGCTGTTTCCGTATGCTGCCTAAGACCCCCTCCACCTGACATGCCTTTTCCATCTCGGGTGGCTTTCTTTGACCACCCTACCACTTTCTCCCTTCCTCTCATGCATTCATTTCCCTTCACCAAGCCGTGGCTGCCAGTCTCCAGGTGCCTGTTTGACGGGGGAGGGGGGCACCACCGCTCTTCCTCAGACTGCACTATGTGGTGGCAGAGTGGAGGTGTGCTGTCAACGTGCAAGAGAATGAAGCTGGTGCCAGGAAGCCTAGAGCATTTGAACCCCTTGTTTCTAGTCCCTATTCTTTCTAGACCCCTTTGGGCAGGAGTGTCAGTTTGTGTTTTTAGCTCTTGTAACTAGGTAGCGGGTGCACACCCATCCCTTGGGACCACACCTGTCCTAGTGCTGGGCAGGGTTGGACGTTCTTCATCCTTGGCTCCTTCCCAGAGCCAGAGGCTGAGCCTTATTTGCCTGTTTCCCGGAGCAAGTGGTAGGTGCTGAGTCTTTTGAAGGAATGATAATGCTGACATTGCATGTGGTGTGTGTGTGTGTGTGTGCGCGCGCGCGCGTGTGTGCTTGTGGGTGTGTGGTGCAAGTGTGTGCATGCAATCATTCACAAGCCACAGCATGCATGCAATCACAGAACAACAAGCTTGGGTCTGGTCATCTTCTATCTTGATTTAAACAGGATCTCTTGTTCATGGTGCTTATGCCAAGCTGGCTGAGACTATGGGGGTAGCCTGGGCTACTGTGTCTAGCTTTTATGTGGGTTCTGAGAATCTGAATGCAGGTTGTCAGGCTTATACAGCAAGTGCTTTATACTCAATCTTCCCAGCCCGAGAGTCCTGTCCCTGGCATTTTAACAAAAACACCAGGATTTTCTCAGACCATCACATTACCTGAAATGGAGCCTGGGTAGGCCACACACTGTCACAATGCCACCATTTTCCCCTGGAGCATTTCTTGGCCTCCCGGATGGGTCTGTAATGAGGTGTGACGGTGACCGTCTCGGTCCTGACCAGCTTGGTTTTCTGCTTCAGTAGCAAATGAAAAGGGCCCGATACTGCAGGGGCAGGTGCACCGGGTCCTTGGAAGGACTTCCCTGAGGCTCAGCTCCCAAACAGGTGGAATTGAACGGTGTGCAGTGGCTGCTTTAAGATAGGGGCGTAGTGGTTCGAATGGAGAAGGCTCGTCAGCTTATAAAATGTGCCTTGGAGCTCGGCTCTGTGTTGGCAGCTGGGCTCCCGGTGTACAGGATACTGAAGGCTTTCAGTGGGTCTTTGTTAGAACAAGTGAATGAATTCAACAAATATTTATTTATTAAACATTATCTGCTGTTTTCTGCGCACCATGGTAGATGGGCTGGCCTGCTTTATAGAGGTGACGTGCATGCATGTGTGTCTATACACACGTGCAGGCATATGTATATTAACACACATCTCTTTATATGCTTTATTGGCCTCTTTCATTATGGTCTTGGTTGGTGGCTAATAACACATTTTCTGGGTTTGGCCAAGGTTAGATTTTTGTATTTTGGTTTCCAAGGCCAGCCCTTGATTTGATTTTTTTTTTCTTTTTAAGGGAATATTTTGATGTGGACAGAATGTGAGACTGAAAGTGGAGGCTGTGTCCTTGGTGTCCCATCCTGGCTAGGTTCCCGTGGGGCCCATAGCCCCCTGCTGTACCATACACGTGTGCTTTATGGCTGAAACAATAACCCTTTGTACTGGAACAGGGTCCACACCTATCCATGGGCTGATTTCCATTTTGTTCTGGGGTTTTCCCTTTTGCCTTTAGGGGGAGTAGGATTCTGTCAGAATACTGTCCTTAGCTGTGTGCACCCCACTTACCTTGAAAAGCAGTAACAGAACTCTTTGTTCACATGAAGCCTCAAATGACTAGAACAAACAAGGCAGGTCCTGCTGCGCTTAAAATGGGGGTCCTTCCCCTCCCACGATCAGCCTTCCTAACTTCTTTGTGCTTCCCCATCATAGGACTTCCGGGAGTCCCAGGGCTTCCCAGGCTCTGCAGGGAGAGCCCCCACATGTGTCTGTTTTGTGTCCCACAGTCTCACCTCTTTTGTCTCTTGCCTTGCTCCCACTCTGCCTGGCCCGCAGGCTGGCCTCATCCGCACAGACAGCTCAGACTACTTCATCGAGCCTCTGGAGCGAGGACAGCAGGAGAAAGAGGCTGGAGGGAGGACACACGTGGTCTACCGCCGGGAAGCCATCCAGCAGGAGTGGGCAGAGCCTCATGGGGACCTCCACAATGAAGGTAGGCTATGGACAGGGAGGGGGCCCAAGCTTAAACTTCCGGTTTAAGCTCTCAGTACCTGCCCTCAGTTTTCTCATTTGTGAAATGGGCCCTAAGGAGCGGCCAAGCCAGGAGAGAAGCCCTAGTGGATTGAACAGGTGGCTAGAAAATGGCCAAAAACCAGGGGCTAGAGAGAGCCACTTGGGTCTTGAAAAGGGGTCCTCAGGATTCCAGCATCTCTAAGGATGCTTGGTATGATGGAGGCTGTGGCTAAACCGAAGCAGAAGGTTGAATGGCTATTGGTTCTTTCCCACTAAAACCCAACCCCACTGTGTGGGTGCCACAGAAGATCCTTAAGGTCCTTGCTAATCAGTTCCTGGTGTTGAAGCAGCAGGGACAGCTTTGTGTCTGGTGCACCTTTTTGGATTCTTGCTCTGTGATCCTAGGCGAGTACTTTAACATCTCAGAGCTTTCTTGTCCAGATGAGTGAGGTGAAATCGATCGAAGCTACCTGCTAAGGCTGTTGCATGTATCGTGGGGTACATACTAAAGTCTGCACAAAGCCAGGCAAACAGCAGACCCTTGATGAATGGCGGGTCTCACTGCAGTTACTTGTAATAGTTAGGAACCCCTTAAAAGCAGGAGCAACTCTCTCCCAGTACTTGGGCACTTTTGCTGAGAGAAGGATGTAGGGAATGTGACAGGTGCTGTTCCCGGCCCTGTGGCCAACTTCACAGTGAGTTGTAGCTTTGCTATGGAGTTCCTTTGAGAAGCAATGATACTGGCTGGTTGGAATCTGGTCTTGAGTGGCCACACCCTCACGCCAGGGTCCCGTGGGGTGGGGCCTCATGTGAAGGAATGCCCAGAGACCAGTTGTTCCGTAGGCAGTGGCATCTGTGAAGCTTCAGCTGTGCTCCGAGTGTCACTTGTAAGAACTGGGAGGCTGCAGGCCGGCAGGTGGGCACGAGGGGCTGGATGGACGCTCTTGACCAGCGTGAGTGAGGCTGGCATGGGCACAGTTCCTCCCTTCTAAGGAGAACATTGGGATATTTTTTCCAATTCTGAACCAAAAATCATAGATCTGTCTTTGAAGAGAGGCTAGGAGAAGTTGAGCTTCTCTCCATTAGCCTGACCCCAGTCTCCTTAGTAGCCACACAGACGGAGGCCCCAAGGCCAAGCTTGCGGAGTTGAGGTATCTGCCCAGGGAACTGTGCCCAGTGTTCTGTGCCTCAAGCTACATGGGCGAAACCCCTGAGTACCAGCCAATGGTCAGGGCCTGGCCACCCAAGGTCTTTCATCTGAGTGAGGAGGGATGGTAGAGCACTTTATTAGGCCCCTGTGACTCTGAAGGGCATTGGTAGGGACACTTCTTGTGAGACGATCCCGGGTGTGCCTGTCTCCTTGTGTCATCACAAGCCGAAGGTTTCTCTTAGGCCTGCTTTCTGCCTGGCCTGGGGGAATCATTTCTGAGCCTGGCAGAGGGCGCCCTAGCTTGAGCCACCCCGTATCTGCCTGTCCCTATCCTGTGTGAGTGTCCCTCTCCTTGTCCCTCCGACTTCCTATTGTTCCATCTTCTTCAGACGCTGGCGGGGGGGGGGGTTCCTGAGGGACAGACCCCAAGGCTTCATCACTTTTGTGTGACCCCCCCACATGGACTCTGGTCTCTCTGTGTGTGTTGGCGGTGTCCAGCTGTCTGGAGGAGGACAGACAGGAGGCCTGAGGGGCTTTATCAGGTGGGCCTGTTACTCAAGCTGCCTCTGGAGGGGCAGACTGCCTTCAAGCTTCTTTGTTAATGGGTACAGAGTTCGCCCATGAACTTGGGGTGGGGGAGGGGACTATTCCTCCAGGTCCTCAGGGTGTGGCCTTGGCTGCAGCTTCTTGCAGAAGGTATGTGTGCAGCATTCCTATACCTGCTCACCTACACACTGTTACTGTATACATACACAGACTCCTGCACCCGCACATTGCCACGCTCCCGTCTATACACCCACACATTCTCACACAGTGAAATACCCACTACAGTAACATCTCCCCTCATGAGCCCTTGCCTATTCATGCTTACACATGTGAACACCTCCCCCACTCTCAAACCATACACCTGCACGTGTGTGTACAATGCCCAGACCCTCACATTTTTGCTCACAGGCCCTTGAGACTTGGGCCCCCAAAGAATTACTAAGTGATAATCTCTTCCAGGGTGTGGTCAAGCATGCAGTGGCCCAATTTCAGTGTTACGGTGTCAAAAACCAAGAGATAACACTGAGATGTTGGAAAGGAAAAATTTAATGACGGCTGGGCCGTATTTTCAGTCTCCCATAGTAGGAGAATGAAAATAAATAACCTAGGTTAAAGGTAGAGTCCCCTTATACCAAGCAACAAGTAATTAAAAGTAAAATTTCGCACTTATCTTTATGATCACAGGAAGGGTGCATGTATGGGTTTATGGTCGGACAGTTAGCATACCATAAAACATCTTCTGGTCAGTCATTTCTCAGAACAATGGAAACAATTGATGATTTGTAATTCACAAGATTATTGATGAAGAGCCAGTAAAAAAAAAAAAAAAAGAAAGAAACTGACTTATAGCTAAGGACATGATCAAAGTCTAACATTGTTTAACTAAAAAGAAAATGGAGTCAGCTGTCCCTTAGCACTCAGAAGCCTGAACTGCTTGGCCAGGCTGTTGGGGTATCCCCCCATGTTCTGGCTGCACCTCAATATCCCTAGTTCCCTGTCCATCTCCTAACCCTGCCCTCTTCTTCAGCCCTGGCCTGCCCTGTGTTCCTTCCTCCCACATCCTTCGTGAGAGGCAACTGGATGTGAACCAGCATAGACTCCTATGGCTGAGCTCTGGGCCTCGGCCATAAGCATGTGTGTGAGGTGTATGTCCACGTGTGTTCATGTGCACACTTTGCTTATGTGTACGGGAGTGGGTACTTGTGGGGGCATGTGTGTTCATGTGTCTGTCTTCCTCAACCGTTCTTTACCTTGTATACTGAGGCAGGCTCTTGCACTTGGATCTGAAGCTCAAGGATTTGTCATCTAGCTCACTAGCCGCTCTGAGGAGGCTGAGCCTCCCACCTGTTGAGACTACAAGCTGGCAGCCACACCTCCCCAGCATTTATCTAGGGGTCAAGGATCCAACTCTGGGCCACACGCTCGTGTAGAAGTCCTTTACCGGCACAGCCGTCTCCTCAGCTCTCAAACTCACCCTTTTAAAATGCATAGCTGTGTGGCTTTACGCCGCCTTCACAATGCGTGCAACCAAGACCTTTGTTTCATTCCAAAACATGCTTGTCACTCTCTTTAAAATCTTCCGTCCTCCCCACAATGAGGGTGGATCCCTCTGAACACAGAGATACAGTTTGAAGCCTGTTTGACATCTTCCCTTTAGCGTTCAGGACTTCGCATTACAGCGGTCTTAGCATGCCACTCATGCACAGCACTGTCCTTTCCCCCCTCATGCCTGCACTCCTCTGTCCACACACCTTTGGGGCCGCTGTGACAGTGCTGCTCTGAACACGTGTGTGCCGTTTTCTGTGAATACAGCTGGCTTTGGGTGTGGTCTGGGAATGGAATCCGTGGGTCCCTCTAGGTTTCAGAGCTTTGAGATTGCTGATGGTTTTGGGCAGCTGTACATTTTCCATTCACTTGGGGCTTCTTGGGTGGGCTCCCTCATGGCTCTCAGCTCTGGCTCGCTGTGCCTGGAGGGTCACGGAGAAGAGTGTGACTGAGGTACCTATGACACCCCAGTTGACACATGCCTCCCCTTTTCTCATTTGCTGAGAGGGAAATTTGGGTAGTCCCAGCCTGGGTGTGGAGAAAGACTCAGGTTTACAGTTTGGGCTCCTGCCATTAATTTGCTGTGTGACATAGAGTGAGTTAGGTGACCTTTCTGAGCCTCCCTCCAGTAAAGGTAGAGGGAAGGGCTGTTGAGTATCTGAATGCTGCTCACATACTAGGGTGACTGTTGCTCCCTCCCCTTTCATGGAGAGTACTTGCTCCTTCCTCGCATCCGCCCCCCACCCCACCCCACCCCACCCTGCCAGGATTCCTCCCTCCTTCCTCTGATGCTGGAATCACCTTTGGGCTTAGATGCTGGGCTGCCGGGAATCTTCACTGTTTTGGATTTTTGGAGCATTTCCAATTTGGGATTTTTGGATCAAGGATGCTCAGCTGTCTGGTGTATGCATCCCAAGGTCCAAAAATGCTGGTCTGAAATGGATAAGAAGCCCTCAAACTGTATGTTGGCACCATTCCATTTCTGTCACCTGTCCTAAACTATAGACTGCAGTGCAGCCCCCTCCCCATTTATCATCCAACTGCCCTTTGTCTGTCTACCCATCTGCCAGCCTCTAGGAGTGCGGTTGTGGGATCTTCATACCCCCAGCTCAGGCCCACTCTAGTGGGATTTTAGATAAGTGAATTCATGAGTGTTTTGAGGAAGAGTTTGAGGGGCTGGGGATATGGCTCCATTAGTGGGTTCACCCAGCCGCACCCCATGGAATGATGTGGTGGCACGTGCCCTGTTGTCTCAGAACTCAGGAAGTAGAGGCATGAGGATCAGAAGTTTCAGGTCATCTTCAGCTACATAAGTTCAAGACCAGATTGGTCTACAGGAGACCCTGCCTGAAAAAGAAAGAGAGAAAGGGTCAGGTGGTGGAGGTGCGCACCTTTAATCCCAGCACTCAGGAGGCAGAGGCAGAAGCAGAAAAATCTCTGAGTTTGAGACCAGCCTGGTTTATGGAGTGAGTTCCAGGATGGCCAGGGCTGCAGGTTTTGAGAAACACTGTCTCTAACAAAGCAGAAAGAAAAAGAGAAGAAGAGTGAAAGAGAAAGAAAGATCGATTCAACATGTGTTACAGCCTCCCACTCTTTCTATCCGGTTCTAGCCTTTGGCCTTGGTGACCTGCCCAACGTGCTGGATCTGGTTGGGGACCAGCTGGGTGACACAGAACGGAAGCGGCGGCATGCCAGGCCTGGCAGTTACAGCATCGAGGTGCTGCTGGCAGTGGATGACTCGGTGGTTCGCTTCCATGGCAAGGAGCACACGCAGAACTACGTCCTCACGCTCATGAACATCGTGAGTGTCCCTGTGCACTGGGTGGCCTGGGTGGGTGGGTGTCTCAGGCCTGGATCTCCTCAGAGAGGGTGTGGGGGAGTGACAGCTTGTAATTTAGTGCAGAGACGTATGAGTGTTGCAAGCCTTGTTGGCCACCTCCATGTGGCTTCTTCTAGCCTCGTAGGTGGCGTGGGACCCATAAAATAATTCCAGGAAGAGGAAGTGAGGACGGCCATGGATGTGGACACATCTACCTCCTTGGAGTATTGATTGCTCAACCCATGAGTAGAAACTGCAGGTCCAGCTAGGACTACATGGCAGGGTGTAGTAGTGTTTGGTGGGAGATGGCAGAACCAGCTGTAACTTGCTGGTCTCTTGTGAGGTGGACACACGTTGCACGAGACAAATGAGCAAGAGGAAGTAGTTTATCAAACCGTCAGGGGAGTTACCTTGAGTATCTCAGATAAGTGAGTTACTCAAAGAAGTGGCCTAAAATGGAAATTTTGCTCAGGTCACACGGGTTCTTTTAAAATTATAGTGTGGCCTGGAGGGGTGGTTCAGCTGTTAAAAGCTAGACTCAGAACCAAAAATATAAAATTATAGTGTGTGTGTGTGTGTGTGTGTTTTGATTGATTGATTGTACTACAGAGAGCTAGTGAGGGCCAGAGGGCAATCTGGGGGAGTTGGTTTTTCTCCCTCCACCATGCTGGTCCCAGGGACTGAACTTAGATCCTTGTGCTTGACAGCAAGCACCTTTGCCTGCTGAACCATCTCTCAGACCCTCAGGTGGGTTCTTAAAGGAAGGAGAGCAAATGGAGATGAGGAAGTTCATGGTTGTTGCTCAGTCAGGCCCCAGAGGTCTGTCTTCATGGCGTGAAGCTTTCCAAGGGATTTTCTGTGGCTCCATTTCCCTAAAAACTGCTGCTCTTTCAGTAAGGGAAGTTCCAGAGGTTTCTTTCTGTGTCTGCTCACTAAAAATATTTTCATCTTACAGTATTCTAACCACTCTGCCGCAGGACAAGCATGGATGTCCTGGAGGGGCCTTTACCCTCTGCTGGGTCACTGAGTCGTTGTTTAGGGTCGTACCCGTGTGTGTGTGTGTTCTGGGCTGTGGAAGGTGGCCTCAAGTGACCAGGGAATGGAGACTTCAAGGTTTAAGGCTGATGGATGATGGAGGATGAGAGAATGGCAGGAAGTCGGCACCAGCCAGATATGGGGTTTCCCTTGGAAACGGGAAGGGGCCATGCATTTTGTTGTTATTGTTGTTGTTTTAAATTTATTTTCTTTTATGTGTCTAGGCATTTTGCCTGCATGTATTTCTGTTCACCACATGTGTGTCCCATGCCCTAGAAGTTCAGAAGAGGTGTTGGATCCCCTGGAACTGGAATTATGGATGGTTGTGAGCTGCCAACTCAGTGGGCTGAGAACCAAACTCTGAGCCATCTCTCGCTAACCTTTTTTTTTTTTTTTTTGGTTTGTTTTTTTGTTTTGCTTTTTGAGATAGGGTTTCTTTGTACAACGTCCCTGGCTGTCCTGGAACTTGCTCTGTAGACCAGGCTGCCTGTCCAGCTTAGCCCCTATTGTTTTGAGAGCAGATCTTGCTAAATAACTAAGGGTGACATTTCTTTTTGTTGTCCTGGGGAATTGTTCCTTGAGTTTTGTACAGAGCTCTGACCCAGCTCCTTGTGTCTTACTCTTTATTTTGAGGCAGCCTCTTGCTAAGTTGCCGAGGCTGGCCCTGAGCTCACTCCTGAGTGCTAAGATTAGAGCCTGAGCCATCGCAGCTCATCCAAGGTGAGGAAGAGACCTTTGGATGGATCATGTTCCTTTCTATGGCCAGAGCACTTTTGAAACTAGCTCAGGGAGGCGTGATCTGATAAACCCCTTGGAAGGTTTCCGAAGGATCCTTCTGGTTCAGAAGAATCCGGTAAACCTCCTCAGATCAGGAGCTGTAAGAGAATGAATGCCATTGGAGTGCCGGGGAAGGGATGAGAAGTTCTTTCTGGTGGTTAGGTGTGTGGGGGTCAGTATCCAGCTACAGTCCTTTCCCAGGCCCCCTGCACTTCCCCATATTTTACTGTTGAATGAAGTAGGCCTGTGGCCCACCCTGGCTGTTTTGGAACATCCAATTTCTATGTCCTAATTTTTGACCCTTGACCCCTTACCTATGGCTTATACCCTTGGCCAGGAATCGTCAGCTTCCCCAACAGACCATGCTCTGAGGGGCTTCTTTGGTGACTGCTGTGTGGATAGCTTGGGTTTATTCTTTCTTTCCCCCTTCTCTCTCATTTCTTCCTTCCCCCTTCCTCCTTTCATTCCCCCTCCTGTCTTTTTGCTTATTTATTTTTGAGTTGGTGTCTTCCTGTGTATCCTAGACTGTTCTTGAACTTAGTATGTGGTCCAGGCTGGCCTTGAACACTTGGTCCTCCTGCCACCCCTCCCCAAGTGCTGGGATTACAGGAATGGGCCACTATGTCCAACTCGGGTTCAGTGCCATAGGCTGGGCTGCTTGCTCACTGCTGCCTTGCCATATGGGTAGGAATCACAGGGCCTGGGATGGTGCAGCTGAGGCTGATGCTTGCTGTGGAACCTAGCTTCCAGGGCATGGATGTTCATGGTACACACACAGGCTATGACTTAAGGGATTGCCATACAGACCTGCCACTGCCATCAGGCAAGCCGGTTGTGTGGGGCTGTGGCTTTGTTGAACAGAGGATGGCCAGCCAGACTTCCTGCCCCTGGAGGTGAGCAGATGGGCAGCAGCCAGCCTCACCCTCCCGTGGGACCCACAGCTCATCCTCTTCATTGTGTGATACTTTTATTTGCTTGGGATGCTGGAAGCACAGACAGCCCTGGGGAGACTTCATGGATCCAGGTACACAGGTGTCACTTTACCTTTGCCTTGAAGCTCTGCCTACCTGAGCAACCTTGTCTCTGCCAAGGTTAGCCTGGTGGGATCACAGAGGATATCTGGTTGCCAGTACAGATGCTTTTATTGTGCTAGTACATGGGGACTGGGGTGAGATGGGGAGGAGTTGGAGCAGATTCAGAGAGTGAGGCAGTTACCATCATCCAAGGAGATCCTGTCCCCAGAGCAGTCAAGGCTGCAGAGGGAGTGGCAGGCCTTTCATGCTGAGCCGAGCCTGCTTGGGGTTAATTCTGCACTCACTTGGGTGCAGCTACCCAAGATCCACAGCTACCGATGGTGGGCAGGGACTCCTTCTTCATTCTTCTCTCACCTGATGGCAGGCTTTGGATGCCTGGCCTTTTTCTGGGCCTTAGGTCCCTTTCCTTAGGGCGTCTTCAAATCTCAGTGCTAGGGAACCCTCTGAGCCCCTGAAACATAATGAGTAATTATTTTCAGGATGTCGCGTGCACCTGCTGGGAGCCCGAGAGCAGAGACAGACTCTCATTCTCAAAGCTTCAGGCGGGATGCACGGAAAAGTCTCGGGCCTCTGGGATAATCAGATTCATTGAGGACAGTGCAGAAGGACTTAGAGGCAGCAGAGGCCCAAGAGGCAGGACCACCTGTCCCATGCCGGCAACAGCCTGAGCATTTTACAGCTGGCTTGTTGGCCCCCTACTCATAGCCCTAGGAGGTCACATCTATTGGCTTGTTAACTCCCTACCCCTCCTTGGGAGGTGACATCCATTACCTTCTTGGAGGGGTTAAACAACCAGCTTGGAATCTATACAGCAACTAAGTGGCAGAGCCAGGCTTTAAACCAAGATCTGTGGTTCCAAAGTTTGTTTCCTACCACTTCTGCCGTTGCAGAACTTGACAGGCAGTTGTGGAGAAGGGATAAGGAAGGTTCTGGGCTCCCAGCCTAATGTGCAGGGGGTGTGGGTGGGGGCTGGGTTTCATCCCCAGTAACACACACACACATACAACCACTGCCTTGAGATGATTTGCTTTTAACTTTTAGCAAAAAAAACACAAAAACACTCTCTGCCTTGAGATGATTTGCTTTTAACTTTTAGCAAAAAAACACAAAAACACTCTAAAACCAAAACCAAACAAACGAAAAAGCAGTGGGCTTTGGGAGAGCGATAAAGGCGTGGGACCAAAGAGAAGACGCAGGCAGCTTCAGGCTGTATTTCTTTGTTATAAAACTGAAGGAGGTGGGATGCTGCTGGCATCTCATGAGTAGAGACCAAGGGGTCCCCTGAGTATCCTACAGTGCATGGGGCAGCTCCCCAGCCAGTGTCAAATTGTCCACAGTGGCAGGTGAAGCCCCTGCTCTAAGGTATTTGCCCCCACTGCTACGTACAGGTATGGATGTTTTCTAGGCCTTCCCACCCTGAGAGGAAACAGCTTTCACCCCAATAGAAAACATAGCACAGATGCTGCCCCGACCCAGCACGAGAATCACGTTAGCAAAGAGTGAAGAGGGCCCTCCTGTCCCCAGAGCACTTTAACACATGGCATTCCACTTTATCCATCACAAAGGGAACTCCAGACATCCTATTTCTAGGGCAATGGCTCCCAAAATAGAAGTTCGTTTTAATCTAACAGATGCCATTAATTAAGTCCAGGCTCCCGAACTGGACAGTTGTCCCTCTTCATCCCCCACACCATAGAGACGCACAGTGGACTCCCAAAACTGAGTTCAGGAGGCAGGAAATGTTGCACTTTGGACTTGCCAGGCCTCCTCGTGCCTCTGTTTATACGCAGGCAGGCGGGCCTGCCTGGGACATCAAGGTCACTGTGTTTCCTAAGTAGGTTGTGGGGGAATAAATGCTGAATGTTGTAGACTAATGAAAAGGTCTCTGTTGGGCTGGGTGGGTCTGTCCCTGTGTTCCTGGAGCCACCCTGTACAAACAACCTAGATCTGAGGTGGGCCAGACAGCCTGATCCCAGGGGAGCTATGCAGGCCAGCCCTTAGGCTCTGGGGCGCTTTGGAGACACCACTTCCCTTAGTGTGTACTGATTGGCAGGCAGGGGACACCGCTCACTGGGAGTCCATACCAGCCCTTTGAAATATAAGGTCGTGGTCATTGACTTGGGCCAGGGGACAAGTTAGGAGACTCAGCATCCTCCTTTCACCTCCATGCTGGTGACTCGAGGCAGGACTTCTTTATGTGGCACATGGGGAAGGGTGGCACCTTGGCAAGGGTGCTCTACTGGGACAAGATTTTGGTGCTAGGCCTAGCAACTGTAGGGGTCAGGCTGAGCACCAGGAAGATAGACCAATGCTGGGGAACCCTGTGTTTAAATCTGGCCCAGGCTGCCTCGTGAAACCCCTGTCCCCTCCTCATACAAAAACAAAAGAAAAGGGAAAAAATATCTGGTACACACAAATTGATAGATGTTCTCTAAAGTTCCATGTTAGTTCTCCCCAAAATCATTGAAGCCACCAAAATCCAGGAAGGGCTAAGAAGTGGTGGCAGATGTGTGACCTGGTGCATTATTGTATCCTTGATGAGGTCCCCTACACCCCACCTCCCAGCAAAATAGGAAGTTAGGGGGACACTGGAGGACCAGAGTGATAGATATACAGACTTGAGTTAATAATTCCCTGCTGGTGTAGGTTGGCTCATCCTGACAACTTGAACCATACTTATGCAAGATGCTGGTAGTGGGAACAGATGGGTACACGGTGCATGGGTTGTCCCTACTAGCCTGGCAAATTCTCTGCAAGCCTAAAACTTCTCTGTAAGAAGAGGTTCCTTAGGAGTTGCGTATCTCTTCTCTGGAATGCTTGGGACCAGAGCGTTTGGGGTTTGCATGTCAGCAGCAGCAGTCTTGGGGAGAGGATTCAAGTCCAAACATGAAGTTCACATGTGTTTCATGTTCACCTTAGATACATAGCCAGAAGGTAATTTCACATGTTATTTTTAGTGCACCTGATTTTTTGACAGCAGCCCATCAACCAGCCCAGGTGCGGAATTTTCCACCTACAGTGTTACTCTGGCAGTCAAAATAAATAAATAAACAAACTACAGAAATTAGAGCCCATTTCCAGATTTAGAATGTTCAACCTGTAATTCAAAAGAAAATGGGACTGATAACACTTACACAGCTCTTGGCCGTGACAGACCTGGGATGCTCTCAACCCTGGACAGAGAAGCTCCTTCTGCCATGTGCAGTGGTTAGTGGGGGAGATGCTCACTGGGTCACAGTGCTGCTGATATGCCGCTGAGTGCTCAGCCCTAGCAGGATGTCCTTATCAACCCTGCCACCAACATCTCAGAAGAGGAGGCGGGGGGGGGGGGAGATGTAAGATGGAGGGTGGGGAGGAGTGTCGTGGCATGCTGTCTTCTGGACATGAACCACTGCGGTTGTGGTCACTTGCACAAGATCTGTACAAGAACAAGCCAGTCAGAATCCCTACCTAGTTAGGGTGGGGCAATGATCTTCAGGCTCCACTCCATACTAAGGATAGTGGCAGTCACAAGGGAATGGAGAATTGTTCTCTACTGAAGATATGTCCACTGGCAGGTTTCCCATGCTCCAGCAGATGGCTCCACGCCCTGTGATCTATATTTTGTGTGTGTATGTGTTTGAGACATGAAGTAGGGAGTTGGGAGGGGGATATGTTTTTGAGGGCAGGAAGAGAGTTGAAGGAGGGACATGGGAATAGATATGGTCATATTTTCTTATATAGATACTTGGAATTCTTAAAAAGCAAGCAGGTAGGAAGGCAGGTAGGCAGGGCTTCCTCTTCTGTCTGGAAAGGTTGTTGGGATTCAGGGAGGGAGGTGATGCTGTGTCAGGGAGGACCCGCGTAGGTTGGGTCAGCACTTAGTGGTAGTTGATTCCTTTCCCTCTGTGTGAGCACAGGTGGCCTTAGACACTAGGGTCTTGCCTCTTGGTGCTGTTCCTACTCTGTCTCCTGGCCTGAAACCTGCGTGAGCCCTCTGACAGAGGTGGACAGTCTATCCTGCAGCTCCTCGGAGAGAGGGAGCACAGACTGCAGGACACTGTGCTCCATGGAGCTCTCTGCCCTAGCTCTGCCAAGGCGAGACTGGTCTTGATGTGGAACCCGGGGGAAGACTGCCCACAGCCTTCTTATGTTCTCCTGGGGGCCTGGTTTACCCCTCCAGCCGCAGACTGAAGCTGGGGTTCTCCCACCTCAAGCTCAGAGTCTAAAAAAAGTATAGTTCTCATACCACAGGGCTGTGGGGACCTGACACCCCCAGGGTTACAGGGTGAAGGGGAGGGCATCTTTGCTCATGCTGTCTTGCTCTCCGTTGGGCTGGGAAACCCTCTTTTGCAACCTGGGAAGTCAGACTGTGTGTTTTGGGAAATGGGTTGTTTGGGAGAAGGCATAGGGTCCTGGCTCAGGGTCCCCTTCCACTGCTGTCTTCCATTTCACTCTGTCACAGAGGATGCTTTCTCTCCACGTCTGTCCCTCTGAAGTTGCTGTGTTCAGGGCTCGGGTGGGTGGCGCTCCTACGGCTTTCCCAATCATACCTGCCCAGGTCGCAGCTCACGTCAGTGGGACCGTCAGTCATCAGGCAACAGGGTTTCCCCGCAAACCTACCCTCCCAGGAGCCACATTTCTGAAAGGAGACCCGAGGAGACACAGCTCGAGGTGCAAAGTGCTGCTGGGCTAGGAAGAGTTCAGCTTCCGTCTGCTTCTTCCTGGTGCCACCCTCTGCTAGCTCAGGGCTTCAGTGCGGGGCTAGGGCTGACTTTGTCCTCTGAGCTCTCTTCTTTTGTACTGGGCTGTGGGAAGCCCACTCGCTGTTACCCTGAAACTGTCTGGACAGCCCCGAGTGTAAATAGGGGCCACCGTTTAAATCCCAGTTTCCCTCTTCCCAGATGGGGGGCCTTGGGCTAGTTACTTAGCCTCATGGAATCCTGGACCTGAGTTCAAATCCCTGGGACCCACAAAGAAAGCTGGGCATGGCCTTTAACCTCAGCACTATGGGAATCAGAGACAGGAGGATGGCTGGACCTTACTGGCTGCTGACCTAGGTTCCGGATCAGTGAGAGACCCTGTCTCAAGGGAATAAGGTGGAGAGGGACAGAGCTGGACACCTAGTGTCCTCTTCTGGCATGAGCATGTATACTTGCCCATGGGGCACACACCCTTCCACACATACACTTGTATACACACACGCATGCACACACACAAACACGCACATACACAAAAGAAAAGAAATAAAGAATGAATGAAAGAGAATCTTGTTTTCTTGCTTATAAAGCTGGAATAGTTCTGTTCTCTAAGATGGTTAGGAGGTGGTAAAGAAAGCCTGGCCCGGTGCCTAGCACACAGTAATTATTCTGGGAGTAGCAACTCACCCCTCCAGCCCCAATGCTCTCTACCTATCCCCCCCTTCTGCTGTTTTGTCTCCCTTTGGCCAGCATCCTGACCTTTGCTTGTTTTTCTGGTACACACCCAGTGGCTATCTCAAGCCAATAGGTGATGTCAAACCCTAACCTAGGAGTCCTGGCAAGTTCTGGCAAAGGTGTCCTTGAACTTGGCTTAGAGGTGAGAAGCAAGGAAACCAGACACACTGTTCTTTCTGCCCTGTGAGTGAGTGTCTTGTGGCCATTCTGTGTCCAACCATGGGAAGCAATTTCTGACTGTTCCCTGACCCCCTCTCTCCATAGCCATGGAGACCGAGGGTGTTGGGCTAGGTCCTGGGTGTGCAGCCAGGGTGGAGCTTGTCAGAGGGTCCCTGTGAATGTGTCCTAGGGTCGATAGGTTCCTGGGCATGCCAGGTAGCCACACCTCCCTCTGGCTGTGGCACCATGTGTAGGGAGCAGTTTCTGCTAATATGATGGCCCTATCCAGTCACTTTTCTGGCCCATAAAAAACACAGAGGTAGTTCCAGCCAGATCAACTCTGAGCTCCCGACTCCAGGACCAGGATTGGCAGGGGTATTTGAGATGAACATGCCAGGGCCCAGAGAACTGGAGCAGGAGCTTGGGAGGGCGGGGCATAGCCCGTCTGCCAGTGTCCTAGGCTGGGTGGCAATTGGAATCGAGGGTCATTGAAAGCCTTGATGAGGGGCTGGAGAGATGGTTCAGCAGTTAAGAGCACTGGCTGCTCTCCCAGAGGACCTGGGTTCAATTCCCAGCACCTATATGGCAGCTCACAACTGTCTGTGACTCCAGTTCCAGGGGATCTGAGACTTTCATACCAATGCACATAAAATAAAGTTAAATAAATTATGTTCAAAAGTCCTTAATGAGTAGATGTGGTCTGCTGAGCAAGTGACCAAAATTAGTATGGTTGTCCCTCTGTCCTAATGGGATCGCTTCTAAGACCCCACCCTGAGTCCCCAAATCTGTAGATGCTCAAATCTCCTTTGTAACCTATACAAGTTTCTGATTGCACCCTCCCTCCTTTTGTCCCTCCAGTCCTGACTCCCTTTCCCCTCTCTCTTCCTCTCCCCAACCCCTCTCCCCTCCTTCCAGTTCTGGATTTTTGTCCTGGTTAAGTTTTTCTCAACTTGACACAACCTTGAGTTATTTGGGAAGTGGAACCTCAATTGAGAAAATGCCGCCATCATATTGACTGTAAGCAAGTATGTGGAGCATTTTCTTCATTAATTACTGATGTGAGAGGGCCCAGCTCACTGTGGGTGGTACCACCCCTGGGCAGGTGGTCCTGATGCTAGAAGAGCATGCTGAGGAAATCATGAAGAGTGAGCCTGTGAGCAGTGCTCCTCCATGTCTTCTACTCGAGTTTCTGCTGTGACTTCCTTTCATGATAACGTATGACTGGGTTTGTAACCTCAAAAATAAACCCTCTCCTCCTAAGTTGCTTTTTTTGTTTGGTTGTTGTTTGTTTGAAAAAACTAGGACGGGATTGAACCAGGGCCTTCCATATGCTAGGCAAGCATTCCACCCTTGAGCTGCAGGACCCCCAGATTTTGTGATTTACAGCCTCTCAGGATGACTTTGATTGAGTTTTTATTTAAGGCTTACTTTTCTGTCATGTGCTGGATAAAAACATCCAGCAAAAACGCCTCCATGTCTGTGAACCACATACATGCAGTACCAATGGAGACCACAAGAGGGAGTCAGATCTCCTGGACCAGGAGTAATAAGTTTTGAGCTGCTATGTGGTTGCTGGGAATTGAACCCAGGTTCTCTGGATGAGCAGCCAGTGCTCTTAGCCACTGAGTCATCTCTCCAGCCCTCTAGATAACTTTGAAAAATGGATGCAATGTAAGCACTGTGCACATAGCTCCTAGACTGCATTGGTTAGGCGTAGTGGCAAAGGAAAAACAAAACAAAACATGTGTTTCATATAAACAGTTTTTCTTCAGATTTCCAGCGAACAGTTGGTTAGGCCTGCAGGTGCAACGCCTTCCAACACAGAGGGCTGGCTGCCACATGCAGGATCCAGACAGCATTTTCAACAACCCATAGTCTAGAGGACACATGGAAGACAACAATAACTCAGGAGTCCCTCCAGATGTCCAGAACCCAGTATATATCCCCACTTAAATGTCCCAGTTGTTTCTGTCCTCTCTTTGTCCTGGGACAGGCTGTGGAGTGTGTGTCACTGATATGGTTGAATGGTGTGTGCCTCTCCTGTCTTCCTTGGGCCATCTTAGAGCCCACATTGGAATGCCCAAGCCCTGTGTAAAAGAAAGGCTGTGTTTTGGTGCTGGAGGGGCTGAAAAATCAGGAGTCACTTCTCATGGGGCTGCAGAGGTGGCTCAGCAATTAAGAGCACTACTGGTTGCTCTTCCAGAGGACCTAGGTTGATTCCCAGCACCCACATGACAGCTCACAGCTGTCTGTAATCCCAGTCCCAGAGGATACAAGGCTCTCTTTTGCCTTCTGTGTGCAACAGGTATGTGCTTGGTGTGCCGACATACATGCAGCCTCATACATATAAAATACTTCCCTGCAGGTATCAGTAAAATATCATGAGGTTGGCATTCTGTGGGTGTGGGGGTGTGGCTGATAGAAGCTGCAATCTTCCTAGGATAAGTCTCAAGCGTGTGGGTTGAGGAAGCTTCTGGCATTACATGATGAAACACTTTCTTTCTATGAAGTCTTTGCTCTGGAAGATGGGAGGAAACCCTTCGCCCTGGGCCTCTCCATCATGTCTTGCGGTGGGGATTGGCAGAGTCTGTTTGTCCACAGCAGGCACTGGGCTTTGGTTTCAGTACTCAGTTGGATTCAGACACAGGCGCCAGGAAAGCCGATGGCAGAAGCCCAATGCTGGCTGCTCTGAGGTCTGCACATTCATATGCAGGGGCCACTGCCAGCTCTGGGCACTGGGAGGATGGACTGCTGGCTGGGCTTTGTGGTATAGGCAGCTTCTAATTCATGGTTCTGGGCCCACAGCCTGGTTTCATCCTGTGCTGGCCCATCAGGTCTCCATTCTGGGTTTCCCTCCTTGCAGGACTCATGTGTTGAGTTAGAAGGCTGTTTTCTCTCTGTTTAGTGGGCAGCCACCCCTCCACAGCCTGTAGGTCGGTTACTTTCTATATGCGTGAGAAAGAGCTGGTGCTAAAAGGGCACAGGGGACAGAAAAGGTGAGACAAAGGCAGCGGTGAAACCATCCAGCTCCCAGGAAGCCATGCGGCAGGAGTCAGAGGTCACCGCTGTGTGTCACTGACAGTGTCTCTGGACTTGTGTTTCACTTGTGGGTTCCAGACATGTATACGGGGCGGCCCTCAAACAGCCATTGGTATTTCCATTCTGCAGAAAAAAAAAGGAGCTCCATGCTGTGCCCCAAGCCAGCTAGGTGATTCCTGGTGTCTGCATAGAATACACCATCACCGATGTGACTAACATCCCAGACAGCAGGTGGGAGTCTTAGGAAAAAACTACTTCCTCAGCCAGTCAATGTATGCAATAATAAAGCAGCTACTTGGAGTCCTGGGTTCAAATCCCAGCTCTGGCTTCTTTTTTTAATTTTTAATTTTATGTAATGAGTGTTTTACCTGCCATGTATGTAAGTCTGTGTACCAAGGGCATGCCAGAGCTGGGATTTGAACCCAGGACTCCAAGTCTGCTGTCTGGGATGTTAGTCACATCAGTGATGGTGTATTCTATGCAGACACCAGGAATCACAGTTAAAAATACAGAACATTTCCCCTGGAGCCAGCAAAACACAAACAGTATGTTCAGCATAAACTAGCACACGGGCACACACATGTGACAGGAAGTTTGTTAACTGTAGTCATTTTTTGTTTTTGGTTGCTAGTGATTTAATTTTCTTTGTGTGTGTGTGTGTGTTTACAGTGAAATATTTTGTTTGGTTTTTAAGCCTTTACAAAAGCCTGTGTGTGTGTGTGTGTGTGTGTGTGTGTGTGTGTGTGTGTGTGTGTGTGTACGTGCAGGTGTGTAGGTATACAGGTGTGTCGGGGTCCAGCCTCAACAGGTTTGTACATTCCAGGGTAGGGACATGTGGATTAGAAATGTTAGGTAGAAAAAACAGAAATACAAAAGAAAAATACAGAGATACAGAATAGAGTCAGGAGGGCAACCCAGTGAATACTGAATTTGCCCACATTTATTTTCCATATGCTTTATATACCCCAATCCAAAAGCAGGGGAGCAGAGTAATTACCTCTTCAATACCTGAAACATCAAGCAACTATACCCTGAGTTAAGTATTCTGTTGTTTAGGCAGGGCGTGCAGGGACCACACTTTAGGCCAAACATTCTGTAGGCAGCCACACCCTGGGTCAAATCTCCTGTCATAACCTTGAAGGAGCAAGAATAGGCATGAATTCTCTGACCTTTGGTCAAGCTGGAATGAATCTACATCCATGGGCTCCAACACAGATGTGTGATGTGTGCATGGCACAGTGACACGTGGAGATCAGACAGCAATTTGGGTTGTTGTTTCTATCTTGCTTGAGTCAGGGTCCTTTTTATTATTCACTGCTGCAAACACCAAGCTGGCTGGACCGCAAGCTTGTGTAGATTCTTCTGTCTCCATCCCCCATCTCTCTATAGGAACACTGGGACTACCAAGCTGTGTGCTATTTCATCCTGCTTTTACTCAGGGCCCCGGTTAACTCAGTGGTGTGGGAGGTCCTTCTTTCTATGTGTTGCTTTCATTGGTTGAATAAAGAAACTACCTTGGCCTTTTGATAGGGCAGAACTTAGATAGGCGGGGAAGACAGAACAGAATGCTGGGAAGAAGGCAGAGAGAGAGAGAGAGAGCTGCCATAGAGATGCCAGGTCAGACATGCTGCATCTTTCCTGGTAAGCCACGACCTCGTGGTGACATACACATTATTAGAAATGGGTTGAATCAAGATGTGAGAGTTAGCCAATAAGAGGCTAGAGCTAATGGGCCAGGCAGTGTTTAAATGAATACAGTTTTCTGTGTGGTTATTTCGGGGGTTAAGCTAGCCCGGTGGCGGGACGCAGCCTGCTCGCCTCCTACAACAACTCAGGAGATGGACATCCTCAGGAGAGGGTGAATAACCCATCCTTGACGCCAGGCAGTGGTGGCATATGCCTTTAATCCCAGCACTCGAGAAGCAGAGGCAGGCAGATCTCTGTAAGTTCGAGACCAGCCTGGTCTACCAAGCTAGTTCCAGGACAGGTAGAGCTGTTACACAGAGAAACCCTGTCTTGGGAAAACAAAAGCAAAAACAACCCATCCTTGGGAGTAGACAAACAGGCTCAATCCCTCTCTCTCTCTAGGTTTCCTGACAGGGGAGTACCTAGGACTGGGTTTCTGGGTATAGCCTGTGGGGCACTCCCCAGTCTCCCAGATCCTGGACCTGTGAGACAAAATGATTGTTCTGAGCTGAGCTCCTTCCCTTGATAGAGTCTAAGAATGTCCAGGGCAACTTGTTCAAACAGAGATCTGACCGGGGACACTTGGGTGTGAATACTGTTTCTAAAATGCTTCTGGATGATGCTGTCACTGTCCATCCAAAGGCCCATGAATATTGTCCTATTCTGGAGATTTCCCTTGGTAAGGGACCATGGCTTGGGCTCCACTGTGTGGGCACCACCAAGTAATGCCATCCTAGCAAAAACTGGAAAATGCTTAGAGATGTTATGACAGGGAGCTTCAGCAGGGGACCCTTGAGTTGGGTGACTTCTCTGGAAAGACTCTTCAGAAGGGGACAGATGAGCCTCTTGAGGAGCATGCTGGTCAGTCACTAAGCTTGAAGCTCTTCCCATAGATGTGGGCTCTGTGGAAAGAGCTCAGAGTTGGGATTCAGTGTCTAGGGCTTGAATCCTAGCCATGTGTCCTTGGGCATGTCATCACTTCCCTTAGCCTCAGTTTCCTTACTTGGTAAATTAGGAAGGAAAAGTCCTGCTGGATAAGGTCATAGAGGGGTGAAATGGTGCTGTATGTTAGAGCCTGGTCTGATGTGTAGTATGCAGTAGGCGCTTTCAGGGAAATTTGCTAGCTTTATACTGCTCTCCTTGTAGGTGGATGAGATTTACCACGATGAATCGCTGGGGGCCCACGTGAACATCGCTCTTGTCCGCTTGATTGTGGTGGGTTACCGACAGGTGAGCCCCTGCTGCCTGGAGGGGAGCAGGGTGGATGACAAGCAGGAGACCACCAAATCCCTCTCCTTGAGGAGTCTGTAGGGAAAGGGAGGCTTGGAGGTGGGGCAGTGACAGAGACAAGTCCCATCATTGTTGAGCTTAGGGACCCTGACTTCTGCAGCCGTAAACCAGGCGCTTATTCTCTCTAGTGGGTGTGAAGTCACACTTTCCTCACAAGTTACCATAGAGACTGGATGAGGGAGTAAGTGTTCAGTCTAGGGAAATGCTCAGCACAGTGGACTGCCTTGCAGGTTGAGAAGATGGAAATCGTATGCCTTGAGTCTCTAGTGGGCATGGGTACAGAACAGTGCTTGGCAAGCACCAGTGGAGGGAGGACTGTGTGGCAGCAGCAGCCAGATGTCAACAGCTGGTGATCTCTAGGAGAGGCGCTGCAGTCCCTGGGAGCCTCGGTGCTCTCCTGTGAAGAGCTCCTATGATGCCTGAGGTCTTTAACCTTTCCACTGTTGGCACCCTGCAGTCCCTGAGCCTGATCGAGCGAGGGAACCCAGCACGCAGCCTGGAGCAGGTGTGTCGCTGGGCACACTCCCAGCAGCGCCAAGACCCTAGCCATACTGAGCACCACGACCACGTCATCTTCCTCACCCGCCAGAACTTTGGTCCCTCAGGTATGTAAGGGACTGTGCTTAGCATGGTCAGGCGTGAGCAGCCTGCACGGCAGGAGTGGAGATTCAAAGTTGGACCTGGAGAGCAGTGTTCTGTCTGTGGGGCTCACTCCAGGGAAGGAGAGGGGACAGAACCTAGATGGACCTAGATGGCCTTAGAACTTAAGCTCTGTGGCCAGGGAAGATAGCACACTTTGGTGGCCACTGCCTCAGTACTACCTAGAGCTGCTATTTGCAATCCCCAGTTGCTTGAAGAACTCAGAGACCTTAGGCATACTTCTGCTCACTCCAGACTGTGAGCACTTGGGGAGATTGTGTGGTGGTTGTAAAGGAAGCCCATGCCCCATGCCACCTCATGGATCCAGGAGCTCTTCAGCTTCTGGATTCTTCCAAGTTGCAACTGGGGGAAAATATAATATTCACCGTCTTCCATCTGCCAGCTGCTCACTGGGTAGAGGGGTGCACTGACAACCGTAAGCATCTATATACATGGAGCTTTGATCACAGATCCCATATGGGGAAACTGAGGCACAGGGCGGTGAAGAGACTTCCCTGTGCCTCTTACAGACAGGCAACACACCAAGGCCACGCTGGCTCTCTAGATCTCTAGTTGAGGGCTTTGGGGGTATTTTACTCCTTTAATGGTAGAAATGAGTAAGCTAGCCTGACTACCCAAGGGTTGCTTTGTCTGAACCACCAGGTTCCAAATGTGTACAGATGCATATGTGTGCGTACACATGCATAGACATATGCACGTTCACAGAGACACTGTACACATATGTACAGTTACACTCAGACACCCAGACATATGTGCACGTGGACAAGACGCAGACACGCACGTGTGTGTGTGGAACGGTATGGCCTGTAGCACTAACCCCAGAGCTGCAGGCTAAGAGGCCCCATGCCATGCCCCTTCTCGTTGCACCATGGCACTGTGCTTCCCAAACCCTGTCAAGATGGAAGGTGGAATCAGTGCCACTGTACGTCACAGAGCGCTGCAGGCCTGGGCGAAGAGCCCTTCCCATCCACACCTCCATCTTCCAGATTGCCCCAGTCTGCACTTCTGCTGCAATTAGCATCTGTTTTGGTTGTTTATTTGCCACCCGGGATAAACTGCGTGGTCCCTTGCAAGCTCATCTTAGGCTTTAACCACTGAGCCCCAGCCCTCTGTCCTAGAGGTGCTCCTGAAGGCAGACCCTTGGCTCACACACAGGCTTCACACAATGATGCCTACTAACAGCATTGCTGCCTGACCTATGTCTATGTGGGCCATCTACACCTTTGTCTGTGTCTCCCCAAACTTAGGAGAGTTATCTTGCCTGTTCTCCAGTTTGGTGGCCCTCAGAGGTCACTCCCTTGGCCTCTTTCCCTGGACCAATTAAATCTTCCAGGGGGACCATTCCTTTCCTTCTCTTCACCTCTTTCTAGAACTTTTGATCCTTGAACTGTGGTCCTCAGGCACACCTGTACTCAGTTCCCATCTCCCTGCTGAGTTAGACCCTCCTTAATGATGGGGTGTGTTGGGAGTAGAGGCATGGTTGTCTTGATTTTCCCCATGGTATCTACAGAGAATTTCTTTTTCTCCTTCTCCTTCTTCTTCTCCTTCTTCTTCTTCTTCCCCGCTTCCTCCTCCTTCTCTTCCTCCTTTTCCTCTTCTTCCTCCTCCAGCCTCTCCACCTCCTCTCCTAATTCCTCCTTCTCTCTCCCCTTCTTTGTTGCTGTTGTTAATATGCATTTCTCTTATCTTGTCCAGGCTGGTCTCAAACTCCTGGACTCATGTGGTCTTCCTGCCTTAGTCTCAAGAATAGCTGGGGCTATGGGCAGGTGCCACTGTACCTGGCTCCCCACAGTACTCAACACAGGTCCATCCCTGACCTCCACATAGAAAATGTTCTGAGCTTTTTCACTGAGTGGCTCACAGAATTAGAGTATGGGCAGGCTTGGGTCTCACCCGGAAGTTCCACTTGTTTAGAACGTGGAAAACTATAGGCTAAGAGCAGGTCCTAAAACTGGGACATGGTGGCAACAGGGCGTTGTTTGTTCTCTGGGGAGAGATTTTCGAGAACCTCTCTTCTCCAGGAACCTCCAGCACCTACCAGGTTGGGAAGTCTCTGCATGGTTCAGGCTGGGCACACAGGTCAGCATACCCCACCTCACCGGCCTGTGGTGACCTCTCTCCTTTTCCCTGGCAGGGTATGCACCCGTCACTGGGATGTGCCACCCCCTAAGAAGCTGTGCCCTCAACCACGAGGACGGCTTCTCTTCAGCGTTTGTGGTGGCTCATGAGACTGGTCACGTGTAAGTAGCATTGGGAGGGTGGGTGAGTGGCTCTGTGGCTATGGGCCGAGTATTGAGCTCAGAGGGGGCCTGAGCGTAAAAGAACAAGGTCAGGTTCTGTCACAGACACTTGATATCTACCAGCTGCCCATAGCAGGACGCAATGCCATGGCTGTGGGGACCACATGTGCCTTGGCTTTTGTCAGGCTGGTGGCAGAATGCCTGTCCTAGGCAGGACCTGCTGTCTGGGTGGCCTCTATCCTTACTGTTTCTCCACTTTGTCTTTACCCCAGTATCCTTTAGAGACCAGTTCCCAGCTCACTCTGGCTTGTGCACTCTGAGGCGCTGGCCCAAGCCCGCCATAAACAGGTGCGCTTTGAGCCCAGGCAGTAAGCCAGTTGGGGTTGGCAGACAGTTCTGTGGACTCGGATGCTGTTTCGAACACATATTTGCTCCCTCGCCAGTATTTGCTTTATTCATTTGTTTGTGTGTTTGTGTTTTTGAGACAGGGTCTCGTGTAGCCCAAACTAGTCTCAGACTAGCTGAGGGTGTCCTTGAACTCTGGATTCTCCTGCTTCAGATCACCCACTTTCTGGGATTGGGATTGTGCGCCTCCTCAGTTGGCTTCATTCACTATTTCTTGATCACCTATTACGTGCTAGGGGTTTGACTTACTGTAAAGGGCTGGAGATACCCACTCTTTCCTAAGTAGTGGCCCCTCCCTGCAGAGAGGCAAGGTCAGTCTTAAAGGTCTATGCCACATCCATCTATAGTGGTCAAGGGCTGATGAAGTCACTGCCAGTATTTAAGAAATTAGGAGTGTTGGGCTTTGGTCTTGAATACCAGTTTAAAGAGCAAAGTTTTCAGTTGAAACTTTCATGGGTGCTTTCTATATGCAGAATCCTACCCAGGTAGGTGTGTGTGTGTGTGTGTGTGTGTGTGTGTGTGTGTGTGTGTGTGTGTGTGTGTGTGTGTGTGTGTGTGTGTGTGTTCTAGATAGGGTCTCACTATGTAGTCTGGCCTGGAACTCACTATGTAGATCAGACTGGCCTCGAACTCATACAGATCTGCCTGCCTCTACCTCTCAAGTGGTTGATTAAAAGCGTGCGCTATCACCACCTCTCGAGGAGAGTTGTTTTCAAAAAATGTTTTTCAAGAAAGGTTTCTGTGTAGCTTTTGGAGCCTGTCCTGGAACTCGCTCTGTGGATCAGTCTGGCATCAAGGAGGGTTTTTAAGAAGTTCCCACACTGAGGGATTCAACGAGTGAGGCTTACTAGGCAGAACTTAATGAGGTTGGTCCTTACAGGCTGAAGCTTTTCTGTGCGACAAGGCAAGAGCTGTTGATAGCAGAGCAAAGTGGCTCCTGCTTTGGAGGTTAAGCCATGGATGTGGCAGCTGGAACTGAGGTCGTGCAACAGGAGCCCCCACAGGGACCTTCTTTCCAGCAGGCAATGGGCCTGCCAGTTTGGTGCCAGCCACATGGGGGGTAGTGCAGGAGGAACAGAATATACACTCTCCTCAGTCCTATCCGTGGGCTGTGTGTTTCCAGAGACCTGGATAGTCCTGGGCCACGGGAGTGATGGAAAGAGCGAATGGCCATTGGTGTCCCAGCTTGGTCATACTCAAGATCTGGGAGGATGTGTTTAGGGTCTGAGGGAGGGGTGGGTCTCCAGGAGGGGAGTAGAGGTGCAGAGGCATGGTCAGGGGGCTGAGGCTAGTAGGCCCAGGCAAGGCAGTGTCTGCTGTTTGGGGTCCAGGGTCAGGACCCACAGTATGACTTTCCCTTGCCCTCTAGGCTTGGCATGGAGCATGATGGCCAGGGGAATGGCTGTGACGATGAGACCAGCCTGGGCAGCGTCATGGCACCCCTGGTGCAGGCTGCCTTCCACCGGTTCCATTGGTCCCGCTGCAGCAAGCTGGAGCTCAGTCGCTACCTCCCGTAGGTTCCCTCCACCCCAGGGAAGGGATGGGAGTGAGTGGCAGGCCCACCTCAGTGTGACCTAGGGACCCAAAGCGTGGGAGTACTATTAAAAACCAGGGTTCCATACTCTACCCAGGTGCTAACTAGAGTTCTCCTTGGGTTGGGCCCGGGAATCTGTGTTCATTAAGTGGGCAGATGACTCTATGCTGCAGGGGGAGAGCGAGCAGCTTCAGCCCCCCAGGGCCCCAGAGACAGGGCTGTGGGGAGGGCCTGAGAAGGTGTAGGACAGGAGCTCCAAGCAGACAGAGGCAGAGACACTGGTCACTGACCTTCCATTGCAGCTGACTGGCACTGCCTGCCCAGCATGCCTTCTGTATGGTGGGTACACTTTGACTTAGGCAGTGTACCCTCAAATTGTCCACGAGTCCACTCCTAATCTTATCCAGAGTGAACCCTTTTATGTGTGCAAACCAGTACCCAAAGCCAGCTAATGACTGTATCTATGAGGCCATAGTCACCAGGGAACATAACCCCGCCACTACCCTGAAGGATAGGGCAAGGGATGACCCTTGAATCTGGAGGTCAGCTCAATCCACCCTGAGTTCTTTAGCCAGGATTTGGTACCCTTGCCCCTGGAATCCTCATGCTAGACTGTCACAGAGTGAGAGGGATGCCATCCCCCAGGACACTGGGCACAAATTCCTGCAGGCCTTCCTTGCTAGTTAAAAGCTCCCACCTGGGAAGGGAAGGCTTGGGATTTCTAACCCTTGGTCTGGCTCACCTCCCCTGCCCCCCCTGCAGTACCTATGGCTGTCTCCTTGATGATCCCTTTGAGCGCACCTGGCCCCAGCCCCCTGAACTGCCCGGGATCGACTACTCCATGGACGAGCAGTGCCGTTTCGACTTTGGCACTGGGTACCACACCTGCTTGGCTGTGAGTAAACTGGGTGCCAGGCGAGTACGACCCAGGTTGTTGCTTTGTAGACTACTGTCAATCCTGCCAGCAGTGGGCATAGGGACGGCCTTGCCGGCTTGGTTCCAGTGCATTGGGAAGAGATGGGGGGCAGGGTGAAGACTCCATCCAGTCCTCACTTTAAGCCATGTAGATAGAGAAGCCTGGGCACAGAGGAGGGCAAGGAGGGCAAGCAGCCATTGAGGCCCTGACTGGTCTGGTCCCTTGAGGAGTTTACCTGTGAGGTAGTCAAGCCAGGTGTTAGGCCAGGGACTGGGGCTGGGTCAAAAGAGTTCCCACCTCTGGACACTGTAGTGGGCATGTTCTGTCTCCTTAGCCCTGTATCTGAAAGCTACTTCTCCATGGAGTCTGCCCATGTCTTCATCTTCCTGCTGGAGGCCATAGATACCAAAGAGCATAACCGTGCTCCTACTCCTCAGGACAGGTCAATGGTTGACCATTAAGGTTGACCTTAAAGAGACTTACACAAGAGGACATTTCAGGGCAGGGGCATTTAAAGAACAGGCGTTAGGACTTTATATCTAAATTCAAAGAATGAAGCCTCCCTCCCCTCCCCTCCCCTCTGCAGGATAGGATGCTCTTTTTGGTAGCATGGAACCCTTGTGTGGTTATTTTCCCCACTCTAGGCCACACTGGGACGTGTGGCTTGACGCAATACTGCACTGGGGCTGAAAAACAGGGTGTGGACTTCGGTACCCAAGCACTGTATTTGTGGGAGTCCTGTTTGCCTTAGGGGAGATGCTAAGAAAGTAGTAAGGAAATTGGGGGTGACTGACCTCTGACCTCACTGGTTGTCCATATTAGAAGGAGAGGGGGGAGTCTGAACTTCACGTGGTTCCCCTTCCCCTCAAGATCTCCCACATGCCCACACATGAACGGCATCCTGGGCCCAGACCTCTGTGGAGCCCCCAAACAGCTTCTGTAAAGGACGGTGAGAGGCCAGGGTATGTGCACTGGGAAGGGCCCCTTCTCGGGCTATAGGAGGGCACAGAGGAGGTCCAGGAGCCATTGGTATTTAGGATCGAGCAGAGTTGACAATACATGAGGTTCTGGTTACCTCGTAGTGTTTTGGATGCCAGCATCCACATGCCTTCCTTTCTTCTCTGTCACTACCTACCTCGTCCCCCTGCCTCACAGTTCAGGACCTTTGAGCCCTGCAAGCAGCTGTGGTGCAGCCATCCTGACAACCCATACTTCTGCAAGACCAAGAAAGGGCCCCCGCTGGATGGGACGGAGTGCGCACCGGGCAAGGTACCTGTGTGGGGCTGTGGAGGATATGTCCCTCCTGAGGTATAGACCATCCATCCCTGACATGGGTAGAGGTGCCAGGACCCTGCTTCTCTGTGCCATGGATGGCACACATGCCTGGAGTCCTTTTATGATCCTCTTGCTTTCACACTGCTCTTTCTCCTTTGGTCTCTATGGTCAGCCTGGTTTAGCACAGTCCTTTGAGCTACAACAGGCTCAATTCCTCACATTGCATAGATGAGATGACTGAACCCCAAAAGGGTTACGGTCAGGCCACAGGGCAAGTGACTAACAGAGAGGGATAAAGAGCGGGACTCCACCTATCCCACCTACTCCCCTGCTCCCTGGCACCTCTTCCCCACCCCACATCTCTTCTCTCCTCTTCCGCAACCCGCCCTTCATGTGTTTCTGGGTGTGTGTTTGCTTCTTTGGGCTCGCATGGTGCAGAGAAATTCCTGTCCGGTCCAAGAGCTCTAAGCAGCCCCCTTTAAAATCGCATACCCTCCCAGTCACAGCCCTGCATGCAGTTAGCCTGTGGGTCTCCATCTTGTCTACACATCATTTGAGGCACTTGATAAATCACACTCCTGGAGTAGGAGATGGCCGCTGAGGGGTACAGAGGAGTTTTGGGGGTGGTGGTGAAAATGTTCTGAAGTTCGACTGTGGTGCGGGCAGGATGTGCACCTTTGGATTGTGAAGATATTGAGTTGTACACTTAGAATGAATGACTGTTGTGGTCTGTAAATAAATAACCCTTCACTGGGAGCATCTCAGGACCCTAAGAGATTGGCTCAACTGTTTGGGTGAAGCGCAGGTGTCTGGGGAAGTGCAGTCCTCACTAGGGGACTCCAAGATGAACAGTTCATCTCTTTTTTTTTTTTTTTTTTTTAAAATCATTATTTTTTTTGATAGTTTATTTAACTTTATTTTATGTGCATTGGTGTGAAGGTGTCAGATCCACTGGGACTGGAGTTACAGGCAGTTGTGAGCTGCTATGTGGGTGCTGGGAATTGAACCTGAGTCCTCTGGAAGAGCAGCCAGTGCTCTTCTCTGCTGAGCCATCTCTCCAGCCCCAACAGTTCATCTCTTGAGAAACATCCAGAAAATGCTGTATTTTTCCCAATTCCCTGTGATAAAATGGAAGAGATTATTCACCTTAGGCCTTGTCTGAGTACCCAGCCCTGAACCTACAGTTCTTTGGGCAGTTTAACCAATGGATAAACCGAGCTCCAGTAAAGTGAAGAAGACACATGCATCTCGTGACAGCCTAGCTGGGATTCAAACCCAGGCTGTTCAGATTCTATGCGTCTGTCCCTTGGCTACAGGCCACAGACTTGGCTCATACACATTTATAGTCTCTGGGGGGGGGCATTTCAGGGAACAGGTCAGCTTCAGACAGGGTGAGACGATTGTCTTTCCTTCCCCCCTCAGCCCCGCCCACACCAGACAGGGTGATGCTGGAAATAGTAGCCTATTCATTATCATTGGATAATGAATGTTTACTGTTTCTGGAGGGCTGTGTGTGCTGTTACCAGCATTGCACTGGAGAAAGATGGCTACACCCAGGACAGCAAGCCTTTTGTTTGAGGTGGCTCAGCTACCTGTATTCCAGTAGGACTGGGATCCTGTCCAGTTCATTCCCCATGCTAATCTCTTAATGGCTCTCTCTTTCTGGCCTTGCCGTGGTATCTATCAGCTATGCCATGTGCCCCAAGGAACACCCTTGTAGGCTCCACTGCAGTGGCCCAAGGTGACTGTAGGCTCTCTGTTCTACCCCAGTGGTGCTTCAAAGGTCACTGTATCTGGAAGTCACCAGAGCAAACTTATGGCCAGGATGGAGGCTGGAGTTCCTGGACCAAGTTTGGTTCATGTTCTCGGTCCTGCGGAGGTGGAGTGAGGTCCCGAAGCCGGAGCTGCGACAACCCTCCGTGAGTGCAGTGGACTGAGGTGGGCAGGGCAAAGGATGCCTCCTACCAGAGAGATGCTCGGAGGGGAAGGTAGTGGACGGGGTACGGGGAGCAACCCCTACAGACAGTCAAGTGACTCCTGGATAAGAACCCAGAATGCTGGAAAAGGCAGGTCTCTCCTACCTGCATTTGCTAGTGAGCCATGGGGCTGACTTCCAGAAATGTGTCTGAAATCACATTTCAAATTGTCATACCCCAAAGAGTCCCCAGAGAGAGTGGGTGGGCTCAGGACTCTGCCAGGTACTCAGGACCTCCCATCACCCAATCTTTTGGGCAAACTCTGAGTAAACACAAGTTTCAATGTATTATACACCATCAGGTTTGTGTTCTGCCGCTTTGTTTGTTTGTTTGGTTTTTCGAGACAGGGTTTCGCTGTTGCTATCAGCCTGTCCTAGAACTAGCTTTTGTAGACCAGGCTGGCCTCAAACTCACAGGGATCCGCCTGCCACTGCCTCCCGAGTGCTGGGATGAAGGGCGTGCACCACCACCACCCGGCTTTTCTATTTTTTTTTTAACTTCTTCTGTCTAACACCAGTTCCTCCATTCCCCACCACTTGTCTGTCCCTTTTTGTCATCTTCGTAGGATCCCCTCCCCTATGTCACAGCTGTGGAATGTCCAAGCCCCGATTCCCTACAGTCCTCGTCTCCCAGAATGAAACTGCTTGCTTAGGACACCCTAATGAGGAATGGGTAAACTGCACGAAGGTGCCACGAGTCCACTGGTCTGGGGACTTCCACAGGGCCTGGCTGAGGCCCTCCCTGTACCAAGTAGCATAACAAACATTCATAATAACAGGTCACAGGGCCACAGTGGATCCGGAGCCCTTAGAAATAGTAGTCATTTGGGGCTTGGTGACTAAAGTCCTTGTCATGCAAGCTATACTGGAGTTTGGAGTCCCTAGAACTACATAAAAGTTGGCCAAGTGTGGCAATGGCTGCTCATAATCCTAACGCTTGGGAGATAAGGATGCAGGGTTCCCCAGGGCAAAGTGGCTGGGAAGACTAGCCAGAACCAGCAAGATCAGTGAATAAAGATCAGTGTCAACTCTGGGCCACCACACACATGCACACATGTATAGATCCATACACTTGTAACCACGCATACGCACATGCACACCACACACTCACGCACATGCGGTAAGAGAAAAAAAGAGACAGTGGTTACTGGTGGCGCACTGTTTGCCTGCAAGGATTGGCGGCTCACTGCCTCCAGAGCAACCAGTGTCTTTGCAAACCATGTTGCATGAACAACAATCGACATGGACTTCCTTGTAATTTTCCTCTCTGGGAGTCGCTGCAGCCAAGGTGGCAGGAAGGCATAGTGGGTGCCTACTCTGATAAACTGCCTTGCATGTGCCAGCAACTTATTCCCTTGATCACAGCTACCATTTAGTAAGTTTCCTGTAGTAATAGCTTTTTGTTATATGCGCCTTACATGGAATAATATGTGTGCTCAGTACCAGAGCGTGGGTTAAGTACTCCAGAGGCAACAGCTGTTGCTGTTTGGAAGCGTTCTCAACACTGTGTGCAGGATGCTATGTGCTCAAGTGGTAAGCCTGGAGTTCTCCTAGTATCTCCATGCAGGGAGCTGTTACATTCTATAAATGGATACTTTATACTGATAGGCTTTTCTTTGTTTGTTTTGTTTTGTTTGAGATAGGACCTCACTTTGATAACTTTGGCTGGCCTAGAACTCAATATGTAGACCAGGCTGGCCTCCACCTCCCAAGTGCTGGGGATTAAAGGTGTCTGCCACTACCCCTGGCTTACTAGTCTTTTTTAAAAGATTTATTTTTATTTTATGTGTCTTGCCTGCATGTATGTATGTGTGCTGTGTGTTTGCAGTGCCCAAAGAGGCCAGAAGAGGGCATCAGATCTCTGAGAACTGGAGTTACAGACAGTAGTGAGCTGCCATGTGGGTGCTGGGAACTGAACTTGCAAGAGGAGCCTGTACTCTTAACCACCGAGCGTCTTGCCAGCTCCAGTATTGATAGTCTTTTCTAATCCTCTTGACCTAATGGGGAAGAGTGTTTGGTTGCTCTGGTGTGTCACAGCAGGAGGTGAGATAGAATAGCCCCATGTTTCAAGGGAGAAATCAAGGCAGAGCAAGGCCAAGTGACTGACCCAAGGCCGCAGGGTCGGGACTAGGATGTCAGCTCTTTTGGTTCAAAATCCAAGTCTCTTGGGCTGTTCCTTAGTTTATTATGCTATGAAACAAAGAGGATGTGGAGAACTCCTTGCCCTTGACTGTCCACACACAGTCTGCAGTGAGTACTGGAGGGTTTGAAGAATAAGCAAGAATGATGGCTGATTGGTGGGGAGGGCTAGCCAGTCCCTGTATCTGTCTGTCATTCTGTCCCCTGTCCCCCGGGGAGATAGGAGATAGCTCTATTCTTGCAGGTGAAATAGTCCAGGAGAAAGAGGGTCTGGAGAGGCTAGGGCTGTAGCTCCCTTGGTGGAGTGCTTGCCTAGTGTGCAGCCCTGGGTTCAATCCCTGCCATCATATAAATTGGGTATGACGGCAAATACCTCCCAATACTCTGGAGGTGGAGGCTAGAAGATCCAAAGGTCAAAGCCAGCTTCAGCTACATAGTCCAAGGCCAGCCTGAGTTATATGAGACCCTGTCTCAGAAAGAAAAGAAAAGAGAAAGTCGGTTCAGAAGGCCCCGAGTCCAGCAGACCCAACCTGGTCACTACGGAGTGAATAAGTCAGTGGAGGCCTCCCACGGCTACTATAGGACTGAGTGTCGCAGTGCCATGTAGGAAGCTCCCCTCTTCCCAACCTTCCTGGCCAGCCAGATCACCTGGTCTCTCTGCCACTGCAGTCCAGCCTATGGAGGCCGCCCATGCACAGGAGCCATGTTTGAGTACCAGATCTGCAACAGTGAGGACTGTCCTGGGCCCTACGAGGACTTCCGGGCCCAGCAGTGTGCCAAGCGCAACTCCTACTACATCCACCAGAATGCCAAGCACAGCTGGCTGCCCTACGAGCCTGACGATGGTGAGTGGCCCTGCTCTGCCCAGCTCTGGAGCATGTGCCCATTCCTGTTCTCCCACCTAGGGAGGCACAAGGACCTGGGGGTGCCACAGGGAGCTGGTGGGCAGACGCACCCAAGTCCTTTGGGTATGCCTGAGTGTCTTGTGTGTCCTGCAATTCTGGAGCCAACATCATCAAGGCCAACCATCCCTGGTGTGTATGATTTCAAGGCAAGCAACTTGGGGAAGGGGCCCCCTCTTCAGGAATGCTGATAGCTGGTTACAGACCTGGATGGCTTTCAGATATTTTTCATCACCTACATGTATAAAAAGGCATCTGCCCTAGGAAAGAGACTACAGAGAACATTGAAGAAAAAGTTAGCCAGATGTGGTGGTGCACACCTTTAATCTTAGTGCTCAGGAGGCAGAGGCAGGCAGGTCTCTGAGCTGAATGCCAGCCTGGTCTATATAGTGAATTCTAAACCAGCCAAAGATACATAGTGAGACACTATCTCAAAAAATGAGAGGAGGGGGAGAGAGAGAGAGAATGAGAGAGAGAAAGAGAGAAAGAGAAGGGACGGAGGAGGGAGGGAAAAGCAAAGACTTAGTTTACTTCCTGGAGTTTGTCTCAAAGTCCTGGGTAAAACCTATTATGTGGCTCCTGGGCTCTTGTCACTCCCCAGGGATGTAGTACTGTGTCCAGAAGAGCTTCAGTCACTGCAGGCCAGGCTTCTAGGTGTCATGGGTAAAGCATCCATTTAGCCATTACTGAAGGTCATTTGAAAAGCAAGAGGATGGGAACCCGAGGGATCCTCATGTCCCCCACCCCTGGCTGCCCTAGGATAGACAAAGGCCTTTGGATTTGGAAGGCCTGGTGCTAGGATCACACTGAGACCATCTCCCAATCTTTGCGTGTATGCCCAGTGAGAGCTCCCGCGGCAGCATTAGACCAGGAATGGCCAGGTTGCCTGGCCGTTCTTCCAGCTTTGCTGGTGCCTTGATTCCCACCTCTTGGATCCCAGGCAGCTTCTGTGAGAACAGTGGCTTCCCAAGCCCAAGTTGATATCACAACCCTGAGCTCCTGGACTCAGGCTTATGACAGATTCCTCGGGTTGCAAGGGACTTCAGAGTCCCAGACTCCTCAGCATTGCCCTTGCAGGAGCGGGCAGCAACTTCCTTCTGCTTGGATGCCTCCCACTCTGGGGAGCTCACCACTCCTTTGCGTCTAGCAGATGCCCAGCCACCTGCCTGCTGGGCCCACTGCAAGGACCCTGCTTCTCACATGGAGGTAAAGCTCTCAGACTCAGACCTCATTAGGAATCTGACTCTCAAGCAGGTTCTCTAAAGTGGTCTTTGGTGTCGCGACTCCACACTGGAGTCCTGTGTGAGGGAAACAAGGAGCGACAGGGTCTTGGGAGCTTGGAGAGAGGAGCAGACGCTGACTGGACTCTTTAGGATGGGTTTCGGGATGGGCTGCAGGTCACTGGGAAGGGAGCTAAGCAGAGAGGCCTGGGCAGGAAGGGCAAGAAGGTCGAGGAACAGCTGGACCCCAGGCTTTCCCAGAACTTAGACCAATTCCAGGAAGTGAGCTAAGCCCCCAACCTCACTTTTTCTAAGAAACACAGCTAGTGTTTATGTGTTCTCTGCAACTTCCTTTTTAGGACATTATCAGCTGGGAGAAAGAAGGGAACATTTCACTTTGGGACATACAGTTCTCCTACTGGTGTGCCCGGCCAGGCTGCAGAGCCAAAGCAAGACCCAAGTGACTTTGCAGTTAGAAACTTGGCTGAGCCACTCTGTGTGTGGCCTTAAGCAAATTACTTAGCCTCTGGTCCCATGTTTCCTCTGTGGCAGTAGAACCTGGGCTGGGGTGTGGCTCAGTGGTAGAACACTTGCCTAGCATGCATGAGACCCTAGGTTTGATTCCCAGTACCCCTTGGGGTTGGGGAGGGGAGCTGAGAACATAGCTTAGTTGGTAAAAGTGTTTGCTCTGCAAGTGTGTGAAGTTGAATGACTCCACGTTAAAAAGGTAAGTCTGGGGCTGGAGAGATGGCTCAGAGTTTAAGAATACCGACTGCTCTTCCACAGGACCTGGGTTTGATTCCCAGCACCACATGGTGGCTAACATCAATCTGCAGCTCCAATTCTAGGGAGATCCGATGCCCTCTTCTGGCCTCCATGGGCACTGCACACACATGGCACACATTTGTGTGCAGGCAAAATACCCATACACATAAAAATTTAAAAATAAGTCTTTAAATATTTTTTAAAAAGATAAATCTAGGCATGATGGCATATTTTTGTAATTCCAACACTAGGGAGATAGGAAAGTTGAGTCCCCGGGGTTTACTAGCCAGCCAACTTAGACTGATTGGCATACTCCAGATTCCATGAGAGACCCTGTCTCAAAAAACAAGGCAGGGTGCCCGCTTCGGTAGCACATATACTAAAATTGGAACAATACAGAGAAGATTAGACTGGGTCCCTAAAATAAATGATAACAACAACAACAAGGACCCACACAAAGGCTGGGCACCATGGCACATATGTATAACCCCAGTACTGGTGGAGATGGGCGGGGAGACTGATCCCAGCCAAATCAGTGAACTGCAGGTTCAATGAGAGACTCTGTCTCAAAATATTACATGGCAAGTGACTGAGGAAGATACCTGATGTCCCTCTCTGGCCTCTACATGCTTGTATATTCAAGCATGTGCATGCAACACACACACACACACACACACACACACACACACACAGAGACATACCTACGAATCCAAAGTGGATGGCTCCTGAGCAAACACTAAGGTTGTCTTCTAGCGGGGTGAGGTGGCTGTGGCAACTGTAAGTTGCCCATGCTCCTCTAAGTAACCCCTCCTCAATGTTCATGTAGGTGACCCTAATTAAACTCACTGGGTCACTAAAAAAATAAGTGTATGCCCTATCCTGCTAGAACCTTCCTCACTCAGATGTTGAAATGAGATGAATCAAGTCATCTTGACAGGCATTTACTATTGTTTCTCAAAGTATGAAAGGGCTTTGGGAGGATCTGGTAATCAGTGAGCATCTGCTAGGTTGGCATATATATATATATATATATATGCAGATATATATATGTATATATGCTTTATTTTTAATTGTGTGTGCACATACTCATGAGAGCGAATGTGTGTGCAGGTGCCCACAGAGACCAGACAATCCCCTGGAACTGGAGTTGCAGTTAGTTGGTTGTTAGCGGCCCATCCTAGGTGCTGAGAATTGAACTCAGGTCTGCTGGAAGAGCAGCAAGTATTCTTCACCGCTGAGCTGTTTCCCTAGCTATAGGTGTTGTCGATAGATTTTTTTCTCAGCAAACTGATAATACATTTTACTGATCGGCAATCATGAAAATAAGGGAACTGAGGCTCAAAAAGGCTCAAGACATTTGCCTCAGGTTACAAAACCAATCCATAGGGGCTGGAGAGATGGCTCAGTGGTTAAGAGCATTGTCTGCTTTTCCAAAGGTCCTGAGTTCAAATTCCCGGCAACCACATGGTGGCTCACAACCATTTGTAATGAGGTCTGGTGCCCTCTTCTGGCCTGCAGGCATACACACAGACAATATTATATACATAATAAATAAATAAATTAAAAAAAAAAACCAATCCGTAAATTCCACTTAAACCCGTCCCCCAGACAGAGCCCCCATCATTGCCCAGAGCTGGCCCTGGACTTCTTGGCTAGATCACACGCTGGTAACATCCTGAACCATCCCACTTTCTGTCGACCCAGTGGGGCTTAGCAGTGTCTCTCTGCTTGCAGATGCCCAGAAGTGCGAGCTCATTTGCCAGTCTGCAGACACTGGAGATGTGGTGTTTATGAACCAAGTGGTCCATGATGGAACGCGCTGCAGCTACCGGGACCCCTATAGTGTCTGTGCACGCGGCGAGTGCGTGGTGGGTACCCCTGCAAGCTGTTTATGCTCTGCTGGCTCACGGGGCCTGGAGGGTTGTCCTGTCGCCTTTTGGTTCCCAGGATGATAGGTTTTGCTCACCTGCCACACCTAAGGACAACTAGGACATGCTGCAGAGGGGTCCCTTTCTGCCCTATACAGTTAGGGAAGAAAGGCAACTTGAGACTCATTAATTACCACACTGGATAATTCTTCACCTGGGTCACAGGGTGAATTTTGGGGAGTTCCCATGATCCAGGGTTCCCCCTTTGGCCAGGGCCAGGAGTCTCAGGAGGGAGCCAGGGGACCTGAGAGGTGGAGGCAGGGGAGCCTCCTTCCACTGACCTCACCTCCATCCCCAGCCCTTTGGTTGTGACAAAGAAGTGGGATCCATGAAGGCGGATGACAAGTGCGGTGTCTGTGGTGGGGACAACTCTCACTGCAGGACTGTGAAGGGGACCCTGGGGAAGGCCTCCAAGCAGGCAGGTAAGCACAGCTGGCTCTGGGTGTGTGTGTGTGTGGGTGCTTCTCCTTGACCAGTGCTGGGGAGGGGAGGGTTCTGGAACCTGTCTGCAGACCTTCTCAGACTGCCTGTGGTTGGTCCCTTCTCTTCTGGTATGCTAGCGTAGACTCAGAGCCCAGGAGCTCAAAAAGCTCTTTTGGGGAAAGGGGTAGATAACATGGGAGGAACACGTCCCCAGTCATCTCCTTGACCCTGGGCCTTTGGTAGGAGTGAGGGGATCAGACCGTATTAATGGCTCGGCCATCACTGAATCACTCATTTCCTAGTCTCATTTTAAAAACAAAGTCTGGGACATTTTCTGCTTTGAATTTCTGGTACCTTGAGTTCTTTCATTTCCGCCTCCATCCTTACCAAACTCGCTGTGGAAGAGGACCAGTACTCTTTTAGACTCCTGTGCGGAGTGAGTCTGGTCCTCTTGGAGGAGTGTATAGCTTTGCCTCACCCTTTGAAGCAGGGGAAGGTTGGTGACCATGAAAGACTTGTTTCCAAGCTTTGAATCAGCCCTAGAGAGTCATGTAGGACCTTTGTGGCTGATTTCGTCTAAATCCCCACAGTAGTTTAGGAAGGAAAGAGGGGGAGCAAAGGTCAGAAAAGAAAGCAGAAAAGGAGGCCAGGAATGGGAAACAGACACAGTTTACATGTGTGGACATCAGTGCATGTGGTAGGGACCCTTAGAGGACACTGGGAGCCACAGCATCTCATGTGCCCTCCTGACCTCATCATAAAGTTCCCATCCCCAAGGGTGTTTTCGTGTTCTGAAAGGTTCTATGACTGGGAAGTTCTAGTGTTCCTAGTGGTATGGGGTGAGGTGGGTTGGGGTGCTGAGTAGGGAACCACCCTCTCAGGACTCTTTTTTCTTTTCTGCATGACCCTGGGTGGCAGCGGCTCTCAAACAGGTACAGATCCCGGCAGGTGCCAGGCATGTTCAGATTGAGTTGCTGGAGAAGATGCCCCACCGCATTGGTGAGTGCCATGGGGGGGGGCAGGAGGATAGGGCGGGTCCCAGAGAACAGGTGGGACCTCACAGACTTAGATAAAGGCAGGCAACCCTTCCTAATTCCTAAATTTATGCTGAATGGATGAACTGGCCCATAGCTCAAATTCCCGAAGGTCTAAACGGGAGTTTAGCAAATACACCCATCCCTCAGGGCCAGTCTCTTCCCATTAGTAGCAACTACTGTTCGAATTTCTTATGTGAGCAGATAACTTCTGAAGAAAAGTCATGTTTGTAGAAGGGCTCAGGCACCTCTTGCTTCCTGGCAAACCACCCAGAATATAAGGGTTAAAAGCAGCAGTTCTTATGGGATCTCAGTTCTGTGGTCGTGGTCATGACTGGCTCGGCTGAGTGGTTCATCTACTGTTGCCTGAATCTAAACAGGCAAACACTGGCAACTGGTGGGTTGGTTGGGAGCTACCTGGTCTAGGAAGTGTGGAGATGGTATTGGAAGTTGGCTGAGCCATGACCGACCCCAGAAAGTAAATCTGGGACTATTTACTGATGTCTGCCCCACGACCATCTGCACTAGCAGGGTGAGAGTACTCTGCAAGCCTCCACGTAATGTCCTGACATCGCATTAACCCAAGTCACGTGACCTAAGTCCTTCAGTGGTTAGAAACACACTTCATGTTTCTTCACGGAAGAAGTGGTAAACTCACAGGGCTAGAAGTGAACGACCATTTCTACAGTTTACCATATGTGCCCTATATCCCTATTACGATGCTATTTAGACAGTTCCTAAACAAGGTGTAATGGTTATGAAGCCAAGACTGATTGAAAATTAGATCCCAGAGGCTGGGGAGATGGCTCAGTGGGTAGAACGTTTGCCATGTAAGCATGAAGCCCTGGGCTTAGCCCCCCAGAACCCACATAAAAGCCAGTGTAGCTGTGTGTGCCTGTAATGGCAACACTTGAGCAGTGCTTGCAAAAGATCCTTGGAGCTGGACCCAGTTGAATTTTTGAGCTTCGTGTTCATCTAGTGACCCTGTCTCAAAAACAAGGAAATCGATAAATAAGGTAATGACTAAGGAAGACTGTGACAAAGATCCCTGGCTTCCACATTATACCATATACACATGCATATATACATACATATACAAACACATACATATGTGAAAAAAACATGTGCATGTACACACACACACACACAAATTAGAATCTTCAAACAGATTGAACTTAAAAAGTCAAGGCCAGACTTAGTGGTGGTAGTGGTGCATACCTTCTATTCCAATACCCAGAAAGGCTAGCCTGGTTTACATAGCAAATTCCAGGCTAGCCAGGGGTACATAGTGAGACTCTATTTCAAAATAAAATAAAATAGACATTCAAGTTAAGAGCCATCCAGATGGGTCCACAGATAAAGGTTCTTGTCCCATAAACTGAGTGACCACAGTTTGATCCCTGAAAACCACACAAAGATAGAAGAAAATTGAGCCCACAAAGTTGTCCTTTGACCCCCACCCTTAGGCCATGGCATATGCTCCCCTCACCAATAATAATAAATAAACATTTTTTTTCAATTTTAAAAGTTCTTGTTAAGACATTAATGCAATATGAAAGATGTTTTTATTGTTTGGTTTGGTTCTGTCTTTACTGAAACCAAATTGGCAGTCAAAAAAATAAGCATGTCCAAAAGAGATTCCTCTCTGAAGACATCACATAGATCCATGGCGGTTGGGCCGGTGGGGGGGGGGGGGGGGATGGTGCAATGAATGAGCATGTGCGCTGGGGTTCTTTTGTGGTGATGAAAGTATTCTGGGATTGCACAGTGATGATGATTGGATGTGCCAAACAATCACTGGGTTGCACACTTTAATAGGGCGAATTACACGGTGTGGCTTGCGTCTCAATGACAAACCCAAGAGGGCTTATTGGAACCCAGCCTGTCCTCTGTGGACAGTGGCTGCTTCTGCTTCAGGGGATGGCTGTGTTTTCCAATGTCAGTCTATGCTCAGATCCCCTCGTGGAGGATATGTAGGCTACAATATCACCGTGGCATGTCACAGAGGCCTTTCCAGCCTGTTAGGCTACCAAGTCCTGCTACTTCCTATTTATACATCACAAACACTGACGTGAAATGCGATGTTTCTTGGCGAGCTCAGCTATCACAAAAGTGTTTCCAGTTATCATTTTAGATTATTGTCGGTAACATGAGAAGCGTCAAGCTTCCTGGAGCTGTGTCTCTTTCTAACGCGGCTGCGGTGGTTCCCACTCTTCAGCTATGAGGGCACCTGAAGGGCCATACTATATCCACACAGTAGCCACAGAGAAACTGAGGCCTGGGGTCAATTCAGGACCTTCTCCGGGTTCTTAGTCACCCTTGGGGGATAAGGCAGAACTATCCTGGGTCCTGGTCTCCCAGCACCAGCATCTCCTGGGAGGGGTGTGTGTGTGTGTGTGTGTGTGTGTGTATGTGTGTGTGTGTGTGTGTGTGTGTGTGTGTGTGTGTGTGTGTGTGTGTGTGTGTTTTTAAGATCTATCTGGGCAAGAAACCCTGTGTTCTGGCTACAGCCATTAGTTTCACTTTATTTATTTATTTTTTGTCTTTCGAGACAGGGTTTCTCTGTAGTTTTTGGTGCCTGTCCTGGAACTAGCTCTTGTAGACCAGGCTGGCCTTGAACTCACAGAGATCCGCCTGCCTCTGCCTCCTGAGTGCTGGGATTAAAGGCATGTGCCACCACCGCCCAACTAGTTTCACTTTATAATAGAAGGTAAAACTGAGGCTGCATGGGGATGAAGTAACTCACCCATGACTAGCTTGCTCTCCTGTGCTTTGCTATAGATCCTACAGGGACATCTCTGAGGGCTGGGCTTTTTGAAATGGGTTAAACGGAGTCATAAGAATGGGTGGCCATTAGTCAGTGTGGAAGAAGCGAGCAGGTGATGAAGGATCAGTGGTGTACATCTGGACCCAGAGGAGGGACAGGTTTGCGGAGGGCTCCTGGGTGGCCCTGATGGGGGAGCTCAGGGAGATAAGTAGACAAGCAACCTGAGGAGGGGCCTCCTGGGAAAGCTGTGAATGTCAGTCAGGGGCCTCTGTAGAGGGCAGTAGAAAACCTTGCCCCTCTCCCTGGCCAGCGGTGAAGAACCATGTGACTGGAAGCTTCATCCTCAACCCTAAGGGCAAGGAAGCCTCTAGCAGGACCTTCACTGCACTGGGACTGGAGTGGGAGCATGCGGAGGAGGAGACCAAGGACAGTCTTAAGACCAGCGGTCCCCTGCCAGAAGCCATCGCTGTCCTGGTGAGCCTCCTTGCCTGCAGTGGCCTTTCCTGTCCTTTGTGCCTGCTTTCCCAGGGGTGTGGGGGGCCAAATGCAGCAGTTACATGCTCCGTTTCATGGCATGAGAAACGGGGTCCGGAAGGGCAGCCCTGTGAAGTTAGGGCTAGTACCCGTGTCCTCGCAGTACCCCTCAGCATCCCCGTGCATTGTTGGCATGGCAATATGTGTGAGGCTTAAGGTAGTTTGGGGCCTTTAAGACAACTGGCCTGAAGAGACCATGGCAGTGCCAGCCTCTGAGACAGGAACAGGGCCATTATCCTAACTGCAGTCCCTTGGTGCCTAGACCCCCTTTCCTATTCCTAGGCCAGGGCCCATGGAGCAGGAATTGGTAATTCAGCAGATTGGCCAACAAGAGCTTTGTCCCCATGTCATCAGCCTGAGCTGACAACAGGGGCCTTGGATGGGCTTTGTTCCTGGTGTTGCCCTCAGTGGTCATGTTGTGCTCTGGAGGGCAAATTCTGAGGCTGTTGGTGTAAGAATTCCATCTAACACATCCTTCCCATTCACCTTGTATTTGTGGCCACCCGTGTGCCTCGAGCCAGCTGATGTTTGCTGTTCAAGGGAGCGTGAATAGTCTCAACAAAGGATGCTGAGACAACACGATTTTTAGGTGTGAAAGGCTGAAGCCAGACCTCTACTTAATGTCATATACAAATAACTCAAACCAGACAAAAGGCCTAAATGTACAAATGGTAGCCTGTAACTCTTAGAAGGAAATGGGTAAGTTTTCACCACCTTCTGCTCTTCAGTAACGAGATAAGCAACAAAAGGAATAGATGTAACACATTAGACTTCACCAACCTGGAGACATTTACGCATTAAAGGACAATGTCTAGAAGTAAGAAGGGAGGCCATCAAGACGGTTCCTGCTTCAGGGCACTTGGTGCCAATGCCAAGCCTCATGACTTGAACTCAGTGTCCAGAGTTCATATGGCAGAGGGAGAGAACCCACTTCCTCAACTTGTCCCTCTGGCCTCCATACCCATGACGTTCACCCCTTCCCCAGTCCTGCCCCCAAATAATAAATGTAATTCAAAAGAAAGTGTAAGAAGCAAAAATAACCAGACATGGTAGCACATGCCTATAATCCCAGCACTTGGGAGGTGGGCTACACAAGTCCTTGTCTTAAAAAAAGGAAGTGAAAAGGGAGAGAGGAAGATGGGGGAGATATAGCTCAGTTGTTAGAATGCTTGCCTAGAGTGCATGAAGCCCCAGGCTCCATCCTATGCACTGGGCTTAGAGGTTCACCCCTGTGATCAGAAGTTCAAAGTCATCCCATTCTACACGAGTTCAAGGCCAATGTGGGCAATGTGAGACCTAAGAAGAAGTGGGGTGGGGGAACTGTGGAGAGGAGGAAGAGGGAAGGTTAAAAAGATTGCTCACTGGCAGCCTGGTAAAGTCAGACAGTTTAGATGCCAAAGACTTGGGCCATGGGTCATACCCCTTAGGATATAGTTCTGTGGAAGAGAAAATGGCTCATGGCCTGGTACTGGCTGCTCTTGGGTTTGGGACATAGCAGGTGCTATGGGCAGTGGGAGTTTGTGACTGTCCCACCTGCCCCAGCCAGGTACTAACAGTCCCTGGGTTGCACACTTTAATAGGGTGAATTAATGGTATGGGCTATGTCTCAATTACAAACCCAAGAGTGCTGTGGAACCAGGGTGGGGGATGGATGGTGACTGCTTCTGTTTCAGGTGGTGGGTGTGTTCTCCCACCACCTGTGATCAGATTCCCTCATGGAGTGTTGGTAGGCTACAGTGCCACCGTGGCATGTCCCAGGCCCTCTGCCCAGTCCCCAACATATTTCTGACTCCCTCGGACCCCACTGGCCCTGCTTCTGTCCCTGGCCTTGTGCTGCCTCCTCTTGTCTCCCCTCAGGTGTTCCCCCCAGCAGAGGGTAAACCCCGAGGCAGCCTGGCCTACAAGTACGTCATCCACGAGGACCTGCTGCCCCTCATCGGGAGCAATAACGTGCTCCTGGAAGAGACGGACACCTATGAGTGGGCTCTCAAGAGCTGGTCTCCTTGCAGCAAGGCCTGTGGAGGAGGTATCAGCTGTTGTGGGGAGCGGCGGGGGTGGGGGAGAATAGACCCGAGATTCTAGGGAGCGGTCAGGAAGCAGTGCCTCCATTTGATTGTCATTGCTCTTGACTCAGTTTCTCACTGATGACCCCCCAGGCCTACAGGCCATTCTGAGCAGAGCATTGGGTGGAGCAGGCTGCAGGGAAGGTTGTCTGTTCCACTGTCCCAAGCCACTGCTCTCTCTGCCAGTGCTGACAGAGAGAAGAGCCCTATAGAAAGTTACTTGCATAGGACTTAGCACTGGGGCGTAGAGGAAATAGACTCTCTAGAAAGTTCCCCTGAGGACAAGAACAGGGCAGGAGGCCTGGAGCAGGAGGCCTTGAGCTGGCCCGCAGCAGCCCGATCTTTGCAGGAATCCAGTTCACTAAATATGGCTGTCGGCGCCGCCGGGACCACCACATGATACAGCGGCACCTGTGTGACCACAAAAAGAGGCCCAAGCCTATTCGACGGCGTTGTAACCAGCACCCGTGTCCCCAGCCCACGTGAGTGTTCCAGGGGAGCAAAGTCTGGCCTCTGCCACCCTGGCCCACATAGAAGGTAGCTAAAGTTGCTATGCTAGCACTTCCTCATAAAGAAAGCCTGCCGCCAGGTTCTTAGGGGACACACAACAGCCCACAGCAGGCTCCCTCCTCCATGATTACCCTCCATGGCCCGCCATCCCTGTTGGGTTTCTTCACTGCCAATCTCCAATGCCAGAAAGAAGGTGGCAGCAGCTGGTTTGCCCCAACTAGCATTCGTTCACTGATAGGACCTGGGCTTTCTGTTGGTGAGGCAGGGGACTCTTATCTCTGGGCAAGAATACTGTCTACCGCCTTCTCCCTCCTTGGTCACTGAGAGTCCAGCTCCCAGCGTGGCTAATCCCTGGTTAAGATTCCCTAGCCTGAGGAACCCAAGGTCATGATTTTAGAATTATTCGAAAGAGTATCAAGGGAGGTACTTGAGCTGGGCTTAAGACCTCCAGGTTGGTGCTCTCAGCCTGTGGCAGACTCTGGGGACTCCCAGAGAGCTGGGGGTAGCTGCTTGGTAGGAAACTGCAGAGAGTCTTCTTTGCATTCTTGCCTCCCTGGGAATAACCCCCGACTGGGGACAAGGGTACCCTGGAATCTGGGGGCTCTCCAGGGCTGGACATGTGATCTGGGGCTGGGGTGAGAACTGATAGCCAGTATTTGTCTACTGTGATTCCCATGGTGCACAACCAGGCAAGGACATAGCGTCATCCCCTCTGTCTGTGTCCTGCCCCCCCAACCTCATTATTTTGTTTCTGTCATTCATAAGACTTCCTACATCGTGATCATGAGGCATGCATGCAGGACTGACTCTCGACGATTCTGAGTGGGGTTTTCCCCAACCAAACTCTGTAACCCAGACCAGCTTCCAACTCTCAGCCATCCTCCTGCTTCAGCCTCCTAAGTGATGAGATTACAGGCATACCTGGCAAGATTTATTCTTCAAAGAAAAGGATTGGCTTTGAGAACATGCCTCCCACCCCAGTTAGCTAAAAGTCAAGGAGTCTGGGCCCCTTCCCTCTACCTAACTCATCCCTGACTGAGATGTTTGCAGATTCCCCACTTCAGAACTAGTGCTGAAGTCCTGTGGGTGCTGAGAGCAATCCTTGCCCCTACCAGAGGGGAAATCTACAAGAAGTGTGGCTTTGGGGGCATCCTCGAGTCCCAGCATCCAGTATGGTTCTTTCATCTGGTAGCTCTGAACTCTTTATGGAGTACTAGAGCAATCCCAATGAAAAGATGGGGAAACTGAGGCATGGAGGAGTTAACAGCTGCCCAAGGACACTTGAGGGGCCAGGGTTTAAACAGGTACCTTTTCCTTACCCAAGGAGACAGCAAGAGAAACTAGCGACCTCCCAGAGGCCAACCCATCAGGCAGCATCATTCTGAAGCGCATGTCTTCTCTGGTGGGATGCAGCCCCAAGGGGAAGGGTCCTTATGGTTCCGCCTCCCTCCACCTTTGTCCTGTCTGTCTCCAGGTGGGTGGCAGAAGAATGGGGTGCCTGCAGCCGGAGCTGTGGGAAGCTGGGGCTGCAGACCCGGGGAGTGCAATGCCTACTGCCCCTCTCCAACGGCACCCACAAGGCTATGCCAGCCAAGGCTTGCCTGGGTAACCGGCCAGAGGCCAAGAGGCCATGCCTCCGTGTGCCCTGCCCAGCCCAGTGGCGGACAGGAGCCTGGTCCCAGGTGAGTGGTCCTTGCAGAGGGGGTGGAAGCATGTGGGACAGAAATGAATGTGGGCAGGGGAGGAGTCTGAGTTCCAGTGTACCCGTGGGCAGGTGTTTCTGGGCCCACAGTTGATCTGACATTTCTCAGAAGGAGAGCAACCTTCAGGCATGCTGTGTGTGATGGTTCTTCATGGAAACTCCTGCCTCCATTTTCACTTCCTCTAAGCTTCATGCCCCCATGTCATAGAGGACCAAATTAAGGCACATTCTTATGTCCCAGAAATATTTATTGAGCAACAACTGTATGCCAGATGTTATTCAAGGAAGGCTGGAAGCCCAGTGTCACTGGACAGGCAGGCCTCTTCCCCTCATGGAGCTTTCAGACCAGTGAGGGAGCAAGACAGACAAACAAACCAGTGGCAGATGTTACATACAACACAGCTGGACTTGCAAGGGTTACAGCGGGTGTGACAGGCACAAGGGAAGAGGAGCCATATATTCCCTCGTTCCATTTGGTTCTGTGACACTTGTGTCTTGATCAATGGTTATATGCCCCAGAACAAGTTCTTCTCCTATCCTGCTAGGAGAGGCTATGCAGTGACTAGAAGTGACCCAGTCACGTTGGGTGATAGGGCATTCCCAGGGACCCTTCCCTGCCCCCACAGTGCCCCCAAGTCCACTTATCAGTCAGGAGTGTGTCAGATGCAAGGAAGGTGTGTGGGTGGCATTGATAGCCTTGCACACAGAGGTCAGTTTGCCTTCTGTCTTCGAATGATGCTTCCCCTGGGAAGAAGACCCCCATGGACACACCCTTGCTAATCAATGTTGGATAAAAGGAGCCTCAACATTACTGAAGGTCCGGCCCCCAGCTCTCCTGGTTTACAGAGCTGGAAACAGAGCCAATGTAGCAGCAGGTGCCGCAAATCAGGCTCCTACAAGCCCCAGGTTATGTCATGTGGTAAGTCAGAACAGAGAATGAAACGTAAGACAGTTGAGAATGGGGCATTGAATATAGACCGTGAACACAGGTTGCAGTTGATGGAATGGGGTCCCAGAAGCCCTCTCCTGAGATGCATTCACAGTTCAAATTGTGGAAAGATCTAAGGAGTCCCAAGCTTTGGTAGCATTCTTCATACTGGCTCCAGAAAACCCGACAATGGCAGGTCCTGGTGAGGCTATAGACCTTGCATACCTGTCTGGCCAAATGAAGGAAGGCATAGAAGCCTTTTTGGTCCTTTCTGTCACTGAGTTTACTGCCCCATCTTCTCTCTCTCCTCTCTACCCTGTGCCTGGCATTGTGGTTCTTGGCCTTCCTGCTCCTGTACAGTGCTCTGCCACCTGTGGAGAAGGCATCCAGCAACGGCAGGTGGTGTGCCGGAACAGCTCCAATGCCCTCGGGCATTGCGAGGGGGTCAAGCCGGACACTGTGCAGGTCTGCAGCCTGCCTGCCTGTGGAGGTAAGCAGATGGGATGGGGAGGCCCAGCCCGATCCTCTGGCCATGACCCTGCAAAAGCTCGTATCCTGGCCCTTTGAAAGTCCAAACTCTGAGCATCCCAATTCAAAGCACTTCCTGATCCAGGACTTTTGAAGTCCTGGCATGCTGCCAAAGATGGAAGCTTGCATTCCTGACTGCATAGGATATGTTGTGATCAAACTATAATACCCAGTTAGCCAGCATGCTTGAGGAGGAAAAAAAGACCTTCCCAGTCCCTTCCACTTTGATACACAAACCGCGTCCCATTCCCTGAAGCATTTAAAACATCATACAAAATTACCTGCACACTTTATGTGTAAGAAGCAAATGGGACCGGCAAGATGGCTCAGTGGAGAAAGGCACTTGCTGCCAAACCTGATGACCCAAGCAGAGAACTGACTTCTCCAAATTGTCCTCTGACCTTTGCACATGCTATGGGACATACATACCCACCCTTGTACACACACAACAACATATAAATAAATGAAGTAAAGAAGAAATAGATGCACCCATGTTTAGATTTGGGTCTCATCTCCAAGAATTCTCATTAAGTTGGCAAATATTCCAAATTGTAGGAGAAATTGTTAAAATTGGAGTGTTTCTGGTCCCAAGCATTCTGGACAAGGGATGCCTACCTGCATGTGTATACTACATCTCTATTTCTGTTCACAGGAGGTCTCCAGAACTCTACAGTGAAGGCCGAGGTCCAGGACCCTGTGACCAAAGTGGGACACCAGGAACCCCAATCCAGGCCTCTGACTCCCACAAACCTGGTTTCAACAAGTAAGCATAGCCTCTGGCCCTCTCCTCCCCCAGCCTTCCAGGCATCCTAGGGTTTAGAGCATGACAGTGGAACAGTCCTAATGCTTTGCTTGTCTAGGTGGCCTCAGAGAGCATGAAAATTTTGCTCTGGCCCATGTCCTCTTCCATGATTCCCATTCACCTTGAGTTGTAAGTTTGCTGTTATTCCTATAGTGGCCAAACCTGATCCGGGCTAAAAAGAAATCACATAGGCTTCTGCTGCAGAGACATTGCCATGCTCGGTGACGAGGTACTATCTCAATGTTGTGAGGGTGTCCTGTTTTATAAATCTGTAAAGCATGCCCCAGGGTTCTGAATTCTGAATCCTGTCTGCGTCCACACTTCTGGGGGCTGCCGTCCTAGATACGAACTGCCTTTCCAGGGCAGCTGAGAGAATGAACCATGGGGATAAGCATCCTCTGCTACTCCAGTGAACTCATCATGGGTAGCAATGAGCTCATCCTGTGGTCCTTCCGGAATGTCTCTGTGAATAAAGACTTGGTGTGCCCCTGCGATGCTACACTCCCTAGGTTACCAGAGTCCTCTCTCTAGGGCCTCCAACCGGAGTCTGGCAAGATGAGTTATAGAAAGAGCAGAACCCAAATCTAGTTAAAGGGTGTGACTTTGTGCAACCCTTTGACTTCTCTGCTCCCCCCACCCCCCAAAAGGCTGGGCAAATCCCTCAAAGCAGAAGCTGGAGGTCTGCTTCTGGCTCTGGAGCTTTGGCGCCACCTAGAGGCCACTGGCTTCCGTCGTCTCTGCTCCCTAGCCGGCTCCTGATCCCAGCCGTCCTGAGCACCAATTAGTGCAAACCTGAGCTCTTGCCATCTATCACATTTTCTCTAAAGAGCTGTGCCTGGACCAAACACAGCAGCAGTTTAGAACACTTCAGCCTCAATGTTCTTGGTTGAGATTTAGTGGTAAGGGATTAATGCTCCACCTGTACCCCAACAAGTGGCTGGATGCTGATCTCCTGGTTACAGGTGAGCTCATAGGACCTTTGCCTAGTCATTGGCTGCAGGGATCATTGGGTGGCTAGGAGAGGCAGGGGCTCCAGCTTCCTCCTAGAGCAGGGTTCTCACACTTGGTTGAATCTAGAATTTCAGGCTCTGGCCCAGACTCTTCAGGTAGAACTTCTTGATGAAAACTGCATAGCCGAGTATATGGTTGAACCAGACAGAACCATAGCCCTGGGGTTTTCCCATGCACTGGAGGATTTGTTAAAACGGTGCTGCCCTACTCCAGAGGTCTGCATAGAACCTAACAACTAGCATCACCATCAAGGTCCCAGTGATGCTGATGCTGGGGTGGGGGACACTTTAGTTTCTCTTCCCTATGGAAGGGTCTGTCCTCTTGGGTGGACATGGAATGAGTTATGTAGTGATTCCAGCCAGGGCAGAAAGAGGAGAAAGGATTGCTGGTAGAGCAAGTCATAGTGCCCCTTCCTGATGGGCACCTCTCTGTCTTGGTGTATGTGCAGTGGAGCCCTGTGTGGGAGACAGGTCCATCTTCTGCCGGATGAAAGTACTGGACCGCTATTGCTCCATCCCTGGCTACCACCGGCTGTGCTGTGAGTCTTGCACCTCAGGCCCCAGTGCCAACGTGACCTCACTACCCACCTTCTCCACTGAAAGTCTCTTGCCAGAACCCAAGGCCACCCAGGAGGATGTGGAGTCTTCCAAGGGGCCAACCAGAGTAGAAGACCATTGGCAAAGCCATCCCACACAGCTACCAGGGCTGGTGGACAGGATCTCCTCAGGGACTCAGCATCCCTTCACCCCCCAGATGCTAAGTCCTACAACATTTGAGGGCAATTCTCCTGCCACCCCACCGCCTTCGGACTGGAGCCAAACCGCTGTGACAGACTCTGAGGATCAAGGACAGTCCAGGGAGGAACCAGGACATGGAGGCACCAGCCTTCCTGCTACCTCCCCAGTGACTTGAACTTGTCCCTCTGGCCACATTTACACTCTGCATGTGGTCCAGTGACCCTGGCTCAGAGGACTCAAGCACAGGGAACGGGAAGTAGCACAGGTCTCCTTTTAAATTATTTGCCGTCTTGTTCTGTTTGGGGCTGTGACGCTCTTGACCCCCTGACAGAGTTGGGGGAAGAGAGAGATCAGGGATTGCCCTAACCAGAAATACCTCAGCCAACAGGGCTTGGGCTCCACTTTCAAGTGGCTCCTGAGATCTGTTCCTCCAGGCTCAGTAAAGCCCCTTCCCATAGCCACTGGGAGGGGGCAGGGATGGGAGGGGCGAAACGGGCCCGATAGAGATGCTTGCTTGTCCATGACTTCTGACTACCAGGGAGACCTGCACAGCCCCACTCTCCCCAAAGGCCAAAGGGGACTGGAGGAGGTGGGGCTGCTCAAAGGCAGACTAGGGAAAGGCTGGCATGGAAGTAATGGTGATGTTTCCCTGACACAGGGTTGGCCGGGGGAGAGGAATTCTTCTTAGGCCTAGCTCTTTTCAGCTGAGGGCCGCTAATAACTCCCGGACAGACATCAGTTCAGCTTTGTGGCTGTGGAGTCACTTTTGTGGCTCACTCTGTCCTTGTAGCTGTCACTGCTGGTGACTTCAGGCTGTAGACTGACCTCCCAACATTTTGTTCTGCTTTTTTTTTTTTTTTTTTTTTTGAGACAGGATTTCTCTGTGTAGCCCTAGCTGTCCTGGAACTCACTCTGTAGATCAGGCTGGCCTCGAACTCACAGAGATTCACCTGCCTCTGCCTCCCAAGTACTGGGATAAAGGTGTGCACCACCACCGCCCGGCTCTGACCTTCCAATTTTGCATCCAAGCCACCAGAGAAGGAGGCCTGGATACATAACTTCAACATCCAGGAGTTTCTAAGCCGGGGCTTGACCCCTGGTTGGACCAGGAAGGGCAGCTTCAGTCATCACTAAGGCCTGAAGGAGGTCCAGCAGAAAGGTGACCACTAGGTACTAGAGAAATGTCATTTCCCAGACTACCCCTCAGTCGTCACTCTGCTGAAAGCCTGCTGGAGTTGGGGGTCTTCCCTTCTGGTTCCGGCTGGGACAGAGTGTGTGATTCTCAGAAGGTCAGGCAGGTGGGGGTCACAAGGCCAAGGACTAGAGTCCACTTAACTGGACCCTGTGGATGGCATGGGCAGGATGCCAGCTGCTGCTCCTGGATTAGGGTAGGGAGGATGCATGGAGTCAAGCTCATCTTTCGCGGCCCTCTGGTTCTCAGGAAATGGCCTAGATCCTCACTTTCAGGGTCAGTGGCAGAGGTGCTTATCCGTCCACCTTCCTCAGATGGAGGAAGGAAAGCCTTAGGCCCCTGGCCTGCAAGCAATGGGGAGCAGAGGTGCTAGGGACTCTGTGTGCTTCCCCCGTTACTGCTGTCCCCTTTGCAGGCGGCTAGAGCTTCTCTGAGTCAGTCCTGTGTGGACCAGCATGGAGAGTCTGATTTTTAAAATATAACCTATTTATTAACATTTGCCCTCAGTGTTTTGTTTTGAACTTCAAAAGTGCTCTCTCTCTCTCTCTCTCTCCGTGTGTGTGTGTGTGTGTGTGTGTGTGTGTGTGTGTGTGTGTGTGTGTGTGTGTTTCTTTTCTGTTTTGGAGGATGGGGACAATGAAGCCAGCACTCTGAGGGTTGGGCCCAGCAGTTGTAAGATGATTGCAGATGGGAACAAACAAGGAAAGACCATCAAGGAGCTGACTGGCTTTGGGCAAGCCTTCACACAAAGGACGGAGGTGACTGGGCGATATATTTGGGGCCCATGGCAAGAAAAGTATTTGAATGATCAGAGCTTTGCAACCCTGCAAAGGGTGGTTTCCTTGGAAGGATCCAAGCAGAAGCTGGATGCCAAGCAGGAGGAAAGGTTGTGGTGCATCTTATTGGGCAAGAAGGGCTGATGTGAAACTCACTGTGCGATTTTAAAGTACGGGTCCACTGAGTTGCATACAGTTCAGTTGGCAGAGTGCTTGACTGGCATACAAGAGTCCCTGGGTCCCCGGCACTGCAGAGGTGGGGCAGGGAGGGGAGAATGAACCAGTCTATGCCTCACCTCCTTCCTGTTGGTAGAGTCCTTGCCTGGCATGTCTGAGACCCTGGTTTAAACCCCAGCACTGCCAAGAGAGGGGGGCAGGGGCTGGAGAGGTGGTGCAGAGCTTAAGAGCACTGGCTGCTCTTCCAGACGTCCTGAGTTCAATTCCCAGCAACCACATGGTGGCTCACAACCATCTATAATGAGATCTGGTGCAAGCAGAACACTGTGTACATAATTAATTAGCTAATTAATTAATTAAAAAAGAGAGAGGGGCTGAGGTTGGGGAAGGGGGAAGATGGAAGAATCAATCCATGTCTTGCTTTGTGTCTATCTCAGACATGAATAATCTATCACTACACTGGCTCATTTGTGGGACCCTGGCCAAGACTATACAGACACCTGCCACCCCCAACCTAGAGCACCTGCCTTTTTTCTTCCAAACCGGAGGGGTTTTCCATGCCTGTGCAGACAGTGCAGGCTTCATAGCCAAGCTCCATCTCCACTGCTTGACAGAATGCCTGCAAGGGGTCCTCAGGTCTAGCATTCATGGGGTCCCTCAGCCCATCTGCACACATGAACAGGGAATAGGCTGGGGTATGGCTCGGATGTTCTTTTTTTTAAATATTTACTTATTATGTATACAATATTCTGTGTGTATGCCTGCAGGCCTCATTTTAGATGGTTGTGAGCCACCATGTGGTTGCTGGGAATTGAACTCAGGACCTTTGGAAGAGCAGGCAATGCTCTTAACCTCTGAGCCATCTCTCCAGCCCCGGCTCGGATGTTCTTACCTAGCGTTTTGGCAAGTTTCTGTCAACTCGACACAAACCTAGACATCTCTGGGCAAAAGGAATCTGAGTCTCCATCAGATTGGCCTGTGGGTATGTCTGTGTGGTCAATTTCTTGATTAATGATAAGAGAGGTCCCAGCCCACTGTGGACAGTCCCACTCCTGGCTAGGTGGTTCTGGATGGTGTAAGAAAGCCGGCTGAATAATCCAGAAAAAATACTTTCCTCCATGGTTCCTGCCTCTGACTTCCTCAGATGACCGTGATCAGGAATAAATACATCAACAGTGTGGTCCAGCGGCAGGACAGGGAATGTAACTTAGTGGGAGAGTGTACCAGGCTTTTTTTGGGGGGGCCACCAACCAGCTCCCAAGTCATGGCACAGAGACTTACTAGTTTTTTGGTTTTTTTTTTTTTTTTTTTTTTTTTTTTTGTTTGAGACAGGGTTTCTCTGTGGCTTTGGAGCCTGTCCTGGAACTAGCTCTGTAGACCAGGCTGGTCTCGAACTGACAGAGATCCCCCTGCCTCTGCCTCCCATGTGCTGGGATTAAAGGCGTGCGCCACCACTGCCCGGCGAGACTTAATAGTTTTGAATAATCAGCCTAGTTTAGCCTTGTTTCTGGAAAGCTCTTTTAACTTAAAATAGCCTGTTTCTCTTTATCTACCTTTTGCCTTGGGGCTTTTTGCTTTTCTTTCCTTCTGTGTAACTTACTTTCACTGTTATCCACACTCCTCACGTCTGTCTGTCTGGAAGCTGCCTGGCTTCTTGCCCTAGGCAATGTCCCTTTCTTTTCCCTCATTCTCTTCTCCTTCTTCTCTCGAGCCTAGATTTCTCCTTCTCTTCATTCTCTCTGCCGGCCAGCCTTGCCTATCCCTCATCTGCCTATCTATGGATGTTGAGTTTTTAATTAGAACAATCAGGTGCCTTAGGTGAACCAGATGCAACACATCTTTATATCATTAAACAAATGCAGCATAAAAAAAGTAACACACCTTTACACAGTTAAATACTCTGCAGCATAAACAAATGTAACACATCTTTGCCTAGTTAAAATAATATTCCACAACAGTAGAGCACTTTCCTAGCAAGTGCAATGACTGTCTACCTTTGATCCCAGCAACACACACACACACACACACACACACACACACACACACACACACACGCGCGCGCACGCGCGCGTGCTCATGCACATACACATCCCAACACCAACCCAAAATATGTGATCTGTCTACATGGTGGAATATTATTTAGCGTTCAAAAGGTAGGAAATCCTGACGTAAATGCTACATGAATGAACCTTGAAAGCACTGTTAGGTGGAATAAGCCAGTCAGGAAACAGTGCTCCAAAGGGGCAGCCAAACAGAAACAAAACAAAGAACCAGGGCTGGGAGTGGCTTGGAGGAGGAAGGAGAGTTGCTGTTTAATGGCAGTAGAGGTTCAGTTTTGCAAGACCAGCTGCTCTGGAGAGGACGAGGAAGATTCTACAACAGAAAATTCTTGACGTTTCTGAGCTGTGCTCAGAAGGATGATGAAGATGGTAAGCTTTATGGAAGAAATAAGCATAAAAGTTAACACTTGTCTTTGTTTTTTTTTAAAGATTTATGTATGTATACAGCATTCTGCCTCTAAGTATGCCCGCATGCCAGAAAAGGGCGCCAGACCTCATTACAGATGGTTGTGAGCCACCATGTGGTTGCTGGGAATCGAACTCAGGACCTCTGGAAGAGCAGCCAGTGCTCTTAACCACTGAGCCATCCCTCCTTTTTTGTCTTTGTTTTTTTTAAAGTAATTTATTTTATGTGCATTGGTGTTTTGCCTGTACATACATACGGGTGTGAGGATGCTGGATCCCCTGGAACTGGAGTTACAGACGGTTGTGAGCCGCCATGTGGGTGCTGGGAATTGAACTCAGGACCTCTGGAAGAGTAGCCGTGCTCTTAACCACTGAGCCATCTCTCCAACACTCGTTGTCTTTGTTTTTTGTTTGTTTTTCAAGACAGGATTTCTGCGGGTAGCCTTGGCCATCCTGGAATTTGCTCTGTAGATTAGGCTGGCCTTGAACACGGAGATCCACTTGCCTCCGCCTCCCCGGGTGCTGGGATTAAAGGTGTGCGCCTCAACAACCCAGCAACACTTGGTATTTTAATTCCTCATGTTTGGGAACAAATGTGAGAGAATCAGGGACATAAAGTGGGATGTGTCCAGCGCTTGTCTCCATGGAGTGGTGATGACCAGTGATAGGCAGCATTCTGTGACGTTCAGCACAAAATCTTCCCAAGGTAGCTTGTGCTTGGCCCAGTACTTATCTTTCCCATTAATCAGTCCTATGCCAAGGGACCAGGCTCTGGTTGGACAGAGCTGGGTTTTATGCAAACCTTGGAAGAGGAGAGTGGACATGCCAGGAAGTCGCGCGCACACACATACACACCCCTGCAAACCTGCAAATTGCTAAACCCATTCAACTCCAAGTGATTAGATTGCAAGGAGCTCCTACCTCAAGATTAACCCACTGATGGATTCCAGTTGTTGGGAGGCGATGGGAACTTGAGGACTAGCTGGAGGGAGGCGCCCAATGGAGGGGGCATGTCCTTGGAGGCTCTCCGTCTTGTCTCTCTGCTTCTTGGCTGCAATGAGCAGCCGCCTCTACCCCCTCGTTCCTATACATTATGGCATTTGTTGTCCTGATGCTCTGCCTCTCAGGCCTACAGCAGGGTAGCCGCTGACCAGGTACTGAAACCGTGAGCATCTACAGTGGCGGCTAGTCACCCCATAGCAATATACCTTGAGAAATTAAAGACGGGCCCACCATAGTGTCAGGGTTTTCATGCTGACTGGGGTTTATTTTTGAAGCAAGTGTTGTCTGGGATTCTTTTTTTTTTTTAATATTTATTTATTTATTATGTATACAGTGTTCTGTCTGTATGTATGCTTGTTGGCCAGAAGAGGGCACCAGATCTCATTACGATGGCTGTGAGCCAGCATGTGGTTGCTGGGAATTGAACTCAAGACCTCTGGAAGAGCAGTCAATGCTCTTAACCGCTGAGCCATCTCTCCAGCCCGGATTCTTTTACTATGTGGATACTTTGTTAGTTCACCTGTTAGTGAAGGCGGGTGATGGTATTATGTCCCCTGCGCCATGAACAGGTCCTTGGTGGGGCTCAGACCTTGATGAAGCTGTATGGTCTGGGCTGAAGAGCTTGACCTGCTACGCCAATAAAAACAGGTGGCAGGCGACTGTGACACAGGTCACAACTTGTTTGACTCTTGAAGACGTTATGCAAAGCAAAATAAACCTGACACAGAAAGACAAAGAGGATTGTACTAGTGGATGCCTAGGAACTATTCCACTCTCAGATGCAAAACCGGAGGGTGATTTCCAATAGACAAGAAGAGGGGAGTGGGGTTGTTTTGTGGGCACTATGGTTTGAATGTTTGTTTCCCCCACCCCCCAAAAAAATCATATGTTTAAAGGTGATAATATTAGCTACTGTCCCCAAGGTGGCTGGTAGTATTAAGAAATTGGTACTTGACCAGGTATGGTGACTCACAGTTTATAGCCCTAGCACTTGAGAGACTGAAGCAGGAGGATTTGGAGTTCAAAGCCTGTCTGGGCTAAATGGTGACCCCCTGTCTCAGGTTGAAAATGTTGGTGAGCCCGTCTCAATTTGAAACGTAGGCCTTTGGAAAGGGTTGGCTCATGAGGGTTCTGACTCCATGAATAGGAAGTGAATAGGGACCCTTATAAAAGGGTTCATGGGAGTCTGTCTTCCCATTCTGCCACACATGGCATACAGAAGGTACCGTCTAAGAATGACAGGTCCTCACAAGGCCCGAAACCTATCCAAACCTTGACCTTGGGCTTTTCAATCTCCAGAGCTCGAAATGGATTTCAGTAGTCTATGAATTATCTAACCCAATACATATTTGCAGTAGTAGTTCAACCAGACAAGACAGTCTTTAGGTACAGAGTTTCACTTCTGCAAGATGGAATAGCCTCAAAGATGGATGATGGTCCCACAATGGAGGGACCACTCTCCTTTTGTGTTCGTCAGTGTTCTGTTGCGGTGAAGAGACACCATGACCACAGCAACTCTTATAAAAGAAAGCATTTAACTGGGCTGGTTACAGTTTCAGAGGTTTAGTCCATTGTCATAGCAGCCCTCAGACAGACATAGTGCTGGAGAGGTAGCTGAGAGGTCTACATCTGGATCCACAGGCAGTGGGGGAGAGAGGGAGAGAGAGGAGAGAGAGAGAGACTGGGCCTGGCATGGCTTTTGAAACCTCAAAGCCCACCCCCAATGACACGCTTCCTCCAACAGGCCACACCTACTAATCCGCTCAAATAGTGCCACTCCCTAGGCATCTAAATATATGAGCCTATAGTGGCAATTCTTATTCAAACCACCACACCTTCTAGGTGGCTAAGATTAACCTGCCTGTTAATTTGACCACATTTTCCAAAAACAGATGGGGGTAAATGTGAAAGCAACTAGTGGCAGAGTGGCAATAAAGCCAGAGAGGCAGCCATGGGCACAGCTCTCACTTAAACTGCCACTGGGGGGAAAAATAAGCCAACAGGATGACCAAGGGCTTTAAAAGTGGGGTACTTTAATACTGAAGGCTGGAGCCAGGCCTGCTAACTGTGAAGGGTTATGTTAGCAGCGGTTGGTTCTCAACCTTCCTACTGCTGTGACCCCTTAATACCCTTCCTTACGTTGTGGTGACCCCCCCAACCATATAATTATTTTTGCTGCCATTTCATAACTGTAATTTTGCTACTGTTATGAATCATAATGTATGTATCTGATATGTGGCCCCCCAGAGGGGTCGTGAACCATAGGCTGAGAATCTCTGATCTAGAATCACCTACAGGACAGGCCTCTGAGCTTGCCTTTGGGAGATTATCTTGATTACATTAACTGATGGGAAGATGGTCGCTAACTGTGAGTGTACCCCGGGCTTTCTCCATGGCAGAGAGCTGCACTCTTCTAGAGTAAAACCATCTAAACACAGACACTCTAGTGGTAGGGTAGAACTGCCGTCATCCAGGGAAGGCAGCATTTTATTTAGTAGAGTGTGACTGGAGACCAGGGGCTGGTGTTGACTTAGTGTGACAGGAGCCCCCATCTCCAAGCTTAGAAGCTGCCTTTGAGCTAGGCAGAAGTCTCCATGCTCTGGGCTGTGCTCCTCAGCTCTCGGCCTTTGACTTGGTCGTTTTCTCCTCTGAGTCCTCGCTGGGATGCACGCGGAGGACTTGGGCTTTGCCCATGAACTCTGGAGGATGGGAGAGGCAAGAGATGAAAGAGCCGACAGGGAGGTAGGCCAATGTCAAAGCCAGCTTTGCCTTCAGTACAGTGGGGGATCTGGGACAAGCTAGCTCACTTTTGTGAGCCCTACCACTCCCCGGCTCTTTTTTTTTATCTGGATACCAAACACGAATCAAGCACCTACTGCATGCCAGACACTCTTCTGGGCCCTTGGGATGCTATACAGCCTGACAAAGGAGAATCATGTCCACTGTCGACAGGTGCCCCCACATTGTCTGATCTAAGATACTATGTCTTCTCCAAGGGCCTCCTCTCTGGGCTCCCTTGTCCCTTCTTGCCATCACCACCCCCATCCATGCCTTGCACAGTGACCACAGGGACATACTACATCCTACTCATAACCTCCAGAGTGTCCTACACTCTTCAAAAGACTGGCCCGGTCTTGTCTTACCTCATACTGCTGTCCCCCACCCAGAAGGCCCGGATACCCTGACCAACTTATTCTTCCATCAGTATTCCAGGCAGGGGGAGCTCTACTCCAAGGCCCTCCCTGGACACTTCTGTGGCTCCAGATAGGGAGCCCCCGCCCCCAGTTAACCTGCTGTCCTCCTGGGGATTCTGTCCTTTGTTTACTTCCTCTCTAAGATATAAGCCCCAATCACATAGGAACTTGTCCCAATTCTTTCCTTATGACTCCCCAGAACCTGACACACAGTAAGTATGCAATAAATGTTTGCTGCATTGGAGACGTGACCCAAGTTCTTTGGGCAGGAATCCAGCCAGAGCTGGCCTCCATGTGCCTCTAGAATAAACAGCTCCCTTTGAGGGTTCTCACCTGGTTTCTCTGTCTTGGATAGAGGTGGTGTCTTCGTCTTCTTCAAGGATGGACTATAACCAAATACAAATGACAGGCTTGGGAGACCGAGTCTACAGATGGTAGGTTGGTTAGGAGTTGGGAGGTGGCATAGGTGTGGTCAGCCACCAGCTTCCAGAAGAGGCAAGACACCGCTCCTGAAGAGCTGGTGCGGGATTGTCCACAGATGGACCCAGACAGCTTCCTGTACCTCCAAAGCAGGAAGCAGACAGCTGTGATTGTGTGTCTGCTGTAGCCATGGGGAACCAAGGTCCTCTTGTCTGAGATAGCCAGGGCTATGGTATCCCACAGCTGCTTGCCTGTCAAGCTAGTTCTGGACAAGTGACAAATATTCTTCTACCTCGTGTGATCTGTTAGCTATTGTTACCCTTCACACAGCCACGTCATTTCCCCCACACCTCTGGCAGGAGGCTTGAGAGAGAGATGAAGAGGCTGACCTGGGGTCTCTCCTCTAAGCACAGTAATGCTTGCCTTCCCTGTTGTCCTCTTCTTCCGCTGGCATGTTTACTGTGTTGCAGCACTAGGAATTGAACCCAGAGCCTGTACAACTGTCTACCGATGAACCCCAGCCCCTGAGCATCCTTTCTTCTCTCAAGCAGAAAAAGAAAACCAACTCTAGAACCCGAGCAAGAACCTATGCCCCAGGGCTGAGGTTGTAGCGCAGGTGGCCGAATGCTTGCCTAACGTGTGGGAAGCTCTGGGTTCCATCCCCAGCGCTGTTTAAACAGGATGTGGAGGTACACACCTGTAATCCCAGCACTCAGGAGGCAGAGGCAGAAGGGTTGAGTTCAAGGTCATCTTAAGGTACAAAGCAAGGTTCGAGGCCAGCCTGACCCATAAAACAACCACCCACCAAAACATGCCTCCTCCAAATCTAAACCACTTTCTTAACCATGCCCCAATACCCCAAACTTTAGTCCCTGCAGTCTGTTCATTCCTGACCACCAGGCCACGGGCACCTCCCACCTCCTGAGATGGTCTTTTCCCAGCCTCCCAACTTTGCAGTTCCCAGTCCTCAGTGTTTGGCTGGGAAGATGACTAAGCGCATAAGGAAGGCACTTTCTGTGTTAGCGTGTGAGGACCAGATGTCCTGCACCCACATGGATGTTCTCCACCCTACTCCTTGAGGCGGGATCTCTCTGCTGCATCCAAAGCACACTGACACATCTAGCCCAGCCTTCTTCAAGGATCCCGCCTTCCTTTCCCATTGCTATGGTGCTGGAATTACAGGTGGGGGTCACAAAGCCAGGGTAGGCGGATGCTGACCGCCAGGGCGTGCTTCTGGAAACAGAAGGGCAGATGAGGGGTCTGGAGCCCACCTGTAGGTTGCCTGTTGTATCTCTTGAGGAGGTTCTTGAAGCTCATGGAGTTGGTTCAAGAGCTTCTCCTCTGGGAGGGATGGGAGGGGCTGGGGGATGAGCTGAGCCACCGCTGTCTGCAGAAGTCCCAGCGCCAAGTCTTTTTCTATAAACAGCGCAGGGCAGTGTCCTCAGCCCTACCCCTTTCCCATCTCAACCAGCTGGTCCCAACCCTGGTGAAGGACATCTTCCTCTAATCATCCTGTATCTCCTCATAGGCCCCCCACCCCCAAGGAAGGTCCCCACAGGGCTTGTAGCTGTGTGCTCAGCTCTCAGCCCTACATTGCCCTCTCCTACCATGAGAGCCATATGCACTTTGGGTTTGGCCCCTTCTACCCCCTCCCATCTCCTTTCCTCCCTACTTCTGGATCACATTTGGAAATCTGAGATTTATCCCACACACACACCTCCAACTCCTCCTTTTCCCCATCCCTTCCTCCAGTGAGCTTATAAACTCTTTCCCTGGGGATTCACCCCACCCCTTCCCCTCACTGTTCAGAAGCAGATGTGTATCTGTGGGCTCTCTGCACAAGCCTGTGTGTTCTGGTTTTTGCACTTGTGTGCATATGTTTCCTACAGTGATCAGGAGGGGCTGGGTCTTCTGGGAACAATCTTTAGCTGTTTTCCTCTCCCAGACACCTATGACTGAGGTCAGTACTAAAGAGGGGCCACCTCCAAGGAACAGGGCCACAGAAATGCTGATGGGAAGTAGGGGAGGAGGTAGGAGGGAGGAGGGATGATGGGAAAGCCTCTGGGATGCTTTGGGATTCCCAAGGAGAAAAGAGAGACGGCTGAGTGACATCTGTCCTGCAGGGTCTGGGCAGCCATAGAGAGGGGGCCACACTATGGCATCCTCACCCTTTGGTGGCGCATAGAGCAGCCAGAACTGGATGGCACTTAGAGAATCCGTCTGTAGAATCTGACAAAGAAGCTCCAAGATCTATGTGAAAGGGGACAGACTGTGGTCAGTGGGAGCCCCTGCCACACTCCAGCCAGAAGTGCAGGCAAACATGGGTTCAGGGAACAGCAGCCTCCTCCCCTTGACATGGGGTCCCTGGGCCACATGCTTAGCTAAAATGCTTCCTCCTAAAGGTTCCTCCATGAGACCTAGCACTTTGATGAGGGGGACTTTTTCTCAGAATTGTCCCTAAGCTCTCTGCTGGGCAGGTAAAGAATGTGAGGCCTTGAGAAAGGAAGGCATCAAGTGGGGACTTGAGAACAGAATCAAGCCTCAGATACGGGACAGGTTAGACCTCTCAGCCCCATAGTCTCCACTGGGCTGGTTAGAACCTATGGGCCCTCACTGGGACAGCAAAATCAGTGCTGGCCAGTCACCTCCTCAGAGACGCACCGAGTCTTGCATGCTTGGATCTTTTGGGTGGTGGTTTGGGGCACCCCAAGGGCCTCCCCACCCGGGAGCGCCAAGAATTTGGATATGCTTTCCAGGAGGTAGGGGACTCGCTGTAGGCAGCCTGATGGCCAGAGTGGGCTGTTTCTGCCAGGTGCCTAGTGAGGGGCTCCATCCAGCGAAGCAGCTGGGACTCTCGACTCCCAGCTGCCTCCTCAGCCAGTGGCTTCCCCTGTCTCCTCCAGTCAAGTAGTGGCAGTACATGGTCCAGCTGTGTCCGGGATGTGCTCTGGGGACTTCCTAGGCCAAGTTGCAGGTGGTGGCTGTATCTATGGAGGGCTGGAGGGGGGATCCACCGTGGGAGGTGGAACTCTGGGAGTCCTAGGAAAGTAGGGTTCCCTTAGCACTTTCCAGGCAGCCTTCCCAAGGACCTGGAGGGGTCTATCAGACCCTGGCAGGCCCACCTTATCCTTGGTGGAGTAGGAAGGAACTGGGTTGGGCTTCTCCCTCAGGCCTGTACCTGCTAGATGCCCACCCTAACTCCCCCCCCGGCCCAGCACCCACTTGCAGCACCCACCCTAAACTGCCCTTTGGTCCTTCCCCATTCTTCCCATCCTCCTTACCTGCCCTGGGCCCCCTCCCCATGGGACCTGAGAACCTAACTCCAGGTGCGGTGTGGCTGCCCTATGGTGGAGAAAGTACCAATTCTAGCCTGGCTGTGCTGGCCATCTGCTGGGAGACCTGGCCACAGGACATCACCCAAAAGAGCCTAAACCTCTTTGTGGGTTGAATGGAGATCCTGAGATCTGTCTGGTCTACCCATGTTGCTGGGCCTAAAAGCACTACCATTCAGGGAGAGGTGGTGACACTTTGGCTCTGGGGGACATGCATGCATGCTCCCAGGGATCACCAATGCCCTTGTCCACTACTATACAGTGGGGACTCATTTCTAGCCTTGATGAGAAAAAGACCACAAGAAGCCAAGTCCAGGCTAGCCTTGCAGGCTGTGGATGGAGAATGCTCTGGGCAGGCCCTTCCCTCCTAGGTTCTCAGTCCTTGTGCCGCTTTCTTAAGAGCAGTGGATGCTGACCCTGGAGTGCTGCTTCCGTGGTAACCAATGACCAATGACCCACGAGAGAGGACTTACACAGAGAGGGTCAGGATTACAACAGGCTGTCTAGAAGCAGAGGAGCTCAGAGCCCAGGATGCTGACTCCTGGGGCATGGTCTTTCTGGTCTTACAGTCTTAGGGGGCACTGTCTCTGGAGAAGCCACCCTAAGGCAGGCCAGGAGGGTGCTGGCTGGAAGACCTGGGATCCTGGAGGCTGAGACCACTGCAGTCCTTGCCTCCAGAGTGGGGCTTACCAGCAGCTCCTGGTCCTGCAGAACGGAGGCTTGGACTCCTCCGTCTCTGGCAGAAGGGTGGCCCCGCTGGCCCTGGCGGCTGCGGCGGCTGAGAGCTTGGCTGGAAGCCGGGATAAGCCTACCAGTCTCGACTGAGTACTTTGCCCCCTGTTCCCTCACAGGAGGCTCTTCCTTTGGCTGGAAGGAAAGTGACAAGAGACTCTAGGAGCCGGTGAAAGTGGGAGAAGGCAGGGGGAGAAATGAAGAAGAGGCCAGGCCTAGGATGCTATCAAGCCATCTCCATCCTGTCCCAGGTCCTCCCTGGCTCCTTCTGCATCCTAACCCGGCATCCCAAGGTTGAATGACGATAGCCCCAGTGGTCTTTGTTCTCCTCCAGAGGCAAGTCCTCTTCCAAGCATCGGAGGTACGGGAGTAGTATCCTGGGCCAATACCCCTGTGTCAACCCTGATTACTAGCTCAGCTGCTCCTATATCTGAGGTCTGTTCCTCACACTCACAGCTTAATGTCCTTTATTCTCTGCCCCTGCCTTCCCGTGTGTGTATGCGTGTGCATGTGTGTCTACCTGTGTGCATGTGTGTCTACCTGTGTTTTTACATTTTCATGTGTATACAGTTACACATGTTTGCTCAAGTGTGTATGTGTGTGCAGAGAGGTCAGAGGACAACCTCAAGTGTCATTCCTTATCCTTCCCCCCCCCGGAAACAAGGTCCTTCACTGGCCTGGAAATCGCTTATCTCTGCCTCTCTAGAGTAAAGATTACAAGCATGCATTGCTATGCCAGGATTTAAAAAAAAAGATTAATTTCATCTTTTTGTGTGAGCATTTGTCTGCATGTCTAGAGTGCATGGCATGTGTGCAGTGACCTCTGTTGATCCCTTGGAACTGGAATTACAAATGGTTGTAAGCTACCCTGTAGATTCTGGGGATTGAATCTGGATCCTTGGTTAATAGCAAACAGCACTCTTTCTTTCTTTCTTTTTTTTGAGACAGGGTTTCTCTGTAGCTTTGGAGCCTCTCCTGTCTCTCGCTCATGTAGACCAGGCTGGCCTCAAACTCACAGAGATCCGCCTGCCTCTGCCTCCCGAGTGCTGGGATTAAAGGTGTGCACCACCACCTGCCTGCCTGCAAACAGCACTCTTAACTGGCTGGAGAGCCATTCCTCCAGCCAAACCCCTGCCCCCATCTTCAGGCTTTTTAAATGTGGGTTTTGAGGATTGAACTCAGGTCTTCAGGCTTAGAAGGCAAGTGCTTTTTGCTTTTGAACGACAGTCTCTCTACATAGACCTGGCTGTGTTAAAACTCGCTGTGTAGATCAGGTTGGTCTCAAACTCACAAAGTTCCCCAATCCCAGAACCTCTGCCTTCAGAGGGTTTGGGAGGGGTAGACTGCATGCTCCACCATGCTCGTAAGGTAAGTGCTTTTCTTTCTTTCTTTTTTTGGCAAGTGCTTTCTGAATGAGCTGCCTTCCCAGCCCTTTCTCTGCCCTGGGAAATTCTAGGTACAGGGCAGGCTTAGAGCGTCCTACCAGTGTAATTCCAGCTAAAGCATGTAAACACCCCCTCCCCCATCTTTTCTTTGTTTTTATTTGGTTTGAGACAAGCCCTTAGTGAGCAGCCCTGAGAGGCCTGGAACTTGCTGTGCAGAACAGGCTGAGCCATAAATGTGCAGTCATGCCTCTGTCTCCCTAATGCTGAGATCAGACAAGTGATCACCACAGCTATTTTCTCCACGTTTTAAAGAAAACCAGACCTGCATGCTTGGCTGTGTTATCGTGAGCACCTCAGTGCATCAGTTGCAAGCAGGGACAAGCAGCCATGTCCCCCCTCTACACGTGGACTACCCCAAAACACACTCCATTACAAAGGTCTGTCTCAAGACCACCTGCCTTTACCACTTTGTCCCTGAAGGGCACCTGTGAAGTCATCCCCATTCTTTCTGAAAACCTCCCATCATTCCCCGCTCCTGATGAGCTTGGAGGCTAACCTGTGTGGGGAAGTTCGGAAGAGCTTCTTCCCACTCCTCCTCTTACCCACTTCTACCCTGTGCACCAGGCTCCATTCCCTAAAGGTGTCCCAAAGTGGGCCTGGGGTCTCTGCTCAGAAGTCTTCCCCATAGGCAACTATGGATGACCCTAGAGGGTGCTTCTGGGGACCCTTCTTGGATTTCTCGGCTAGGTGTGATTTTGTGCCCCTGTGACCTCAGCTGTCACCATCGCCCCCTTAAGAGCACCCCTCTCATGCCAGTGGCAGAGCTCTGGAGGGACTCACCAAGGCTTTCTTTCCAGGCTCGCTCTTTTGTTCAGCACCACCCTCGTTGGTCCTGGACTCAGTTTCCTTTGTAAAGACAGCCACTCGGGAAGCGAGGTCCTTTAGATTTTTCTTCCAGATGTCTGAGAGGACAGGACAAGATCTTGGGGGGCCCTGTTTGCCCTCCCCATGTCATCAGGACTGGGACGGAGGGGAAAGATTCTAGGCAGAAGTGCCTCCTCCACTTTACAAGCCTTTCTGCCCCAGAGGGAGAAGCTTTAGAAACCCTAGTGGAATGGAATGTTGACAGTCTCCTTAAGTCCTCTCTGGGGGAATGCTGGAGGGCATTAGGCTACTGTGTGTAAATACAAGCAGTTAGATCTGGCTTCTCTTCCCTTTTGGATGCCTGGAGCCAACCCTGAGATTCGGAAAAGATGTCATGCCTGTTGTTAAGATGTTGAACTGACCTGGCGGTGGTGGCGCACACCTTTAATCCCAGCACTCGGGAGGCAGAGGCAGGCGGATCTCTGTGAGTTCGAGACCAGCCTGCTCTACAAGAGCTAGTTCCAGGACTGGCTCCAAAGCTACAGAGAAACCCTGTCTCAAAAAAAAAAAAAAAAAAAAAAAAAAAAAAAAAAAAAAAAAAAAAAAAAAAAAAAAAAAAAAAAAAAAAAAAAAAAAAAAAAAAAAAAAAAAAAAAAAAAAAAAAAAAAAAAAAAAAAAAAAAAAAAACCACGTTGAACTGTTCTCTAGACAGGTATAGTATCCCATAGCCAGCCCTCCAACTTCTCTGCCCTGCACTAGCTGTTACCCTGTTTGACAGGATTTCTACCACAACCCCGCCCTCCTGACCCTCCCATACCTTAGCAGCAGAAAAGTAGGCCTTGGCCTCCAAAGTCCCTCCAACAAAGCAACTGGAGGTCCTGAAAAACTGCCACCTGAGTGCACAAGTCACTAAATATTACAAGTGTCACTCTCATCTCTAGCTCCAAGTCATATGACTGTGTCCAAAATCAGTTTGACTCCAGCTCTTTGTTGCTCCTCAAATATCTCAAATTCAACTGGGCGGTGGTGGGGCATGACATTAATCTCAGTACTCGGGAGGCAGAGGCAGGCAGATCTCTGTGAGTTCGAGGCCAGCCTGGTCTACAGAGTGAGTTCCAGGACAGGCTCCAAAGCTACACAAAGAAACTTTGTCTTGAGAAACCCAAACCAAAACAAAAACCCTCAAAGCCAAGCAGGTGTACTTTTTGGGGGGTTAGGGCCTAGGGAACAACACAGAAAGGAAAGCCCAGCCTGGAGAGATGGCTCACAGGTTAAGAGCACTAGCTTCTTGCTGCTCTTCCAGAGGTCCTGAGTTCAGTTCCCAGCAACCACATGGTGACTCACAACCATCTGTAATGAGGTCTAGTGCCCTCTTCTGGTGAGGAGGCATATATGCAGACCTAACAATATATATAATAAATAAATAAATCTTTAAAAAAAAGAAAGAGCAATGTCCCACTGAAGAGCAATGTCCCTTTCCGTATTAGTCCCCTGCCCAGCCACACACTTTGGGAGAGGTATGAACCTTCAGATAGAAGGGTGTGGCCAAAGTACTCACCAGAAGGAGGAAGCTGGGGGTTCCGGTTAGACTGTGGGTCCCCAATGGGGACTGATATGGTAGGCATCCCCATCAGACAGCTGGATAAGAGCGCCGACTGAGTCAAGGGTGCCAAAGAGAACTCGTCCCTGACCACACACACAGGCTTCCCGATAAGATCTGCAGAGGAAATGAGACCTGTGGGTTGGGGGGCTTGGTAGACTCCCAGGAGCTCCACTGGGCTGGAAAGAGGTGATGAGGGCCAGAGAGCGCTTCAAGTCCTCCTCTTCCTGTAACAGCAAACTCATGTCATCAGAGTCAAAACTCTAGACCAGCAACTACCATGCTCATGGGGACAAGAACATGGAGGATCTGCTCAGGGTCATCAGTAAGCTGGGCAGAGGCACGACAGAGTCAGGCCTTCGTGGGACCTCCTGAGGTCCTTCTGGCTTCCTGTGACAGGTCAATGAATTGTAGGTGGCTTAAAGATGAAGGCTATGGGGGTCAGGGAGACAGTTTAGTTGGTAAGTGCTTGCCTTGAAAACAAGAGGATTTGAGTTCAATACCTAGACTCGTGTTTTGTTTTTGTTTTGTTTTTTGTTTTTTAAAGGGACTGGGAAGATGGCTTAGTGAGTAAAAGCACTTGCCATGCAAATGGGATGATCTGAGTTTGAATGCCCAGGACCCACATAAAAACCGGATGCATGGTGTGATTATCTGTAATCTGGTGGTGGGGGAGGGTAGAGGGAAAATATCCAGGAAGCTTGCTGGCCAGCTAGCCGGGCATACACAGTGGATAAACAAAGACACTCTGTATCAAACAAGATGGAAGGCAAGGATTGACCCCTGAGACTGTCCTCTGACCTCCACACGCATACCTAGGCATAGGTGCATACACCTTCACAGACGTGAATGTGCACGCACACACTACACACAAAATCAAACAGCGCACATGCGTGCATGCGTGTGTGCATGTACATGTGTCTGTGTGTGTCCAGACATACCTGTGCATGTTCATGTGTGTGCAGACAACAACCTTGGCTCTTGTTCCCCAGGTGCCATTTACCTTGTTTTCTTTGAGATAGAGTCTCTCATTGGCCCACAGTTCACCCATGGCCCATGAACTCTAGGGATCCTCCTGTCTCTACCTCCCCAGCTCTCGGATTACAAGCCTAGGCCACCAAGCTTGGCTAGGCCTTGACTGCTTTGGTCCCAGGATCCTCACTCTCCTGGCTTCTCCGGGCTCTTCATCTTCTCCTCTTCTTCTCTAATGTCTCCTAGTCTTTTCAACCTCTTCATCCAAAACTCTGTGTCTTCACAATGCATTGTTTTTTCTCAAACGACTCTCACAGTGTATCTCCCTAGCCTGTTGCGGCTGTTTCCTCCACCTGTGGCTCCTCCCCACCTCTATCCCCTACTCCATTGACCCTTGATGGCTTCTGGGTATTTGTGTGCTCTGGTTCTCTAGTTGCTCAAGCTGACCATTAAGGAGTGATGTCACTGCCTCTCTGCCCTATGCTTCACCTTCAGTCAGTGGTCAAAATCCTAGGGGTTCTTCCTTCTGTACCTCTAGATTAGAGCTGTGGAATCTTCCACAGCCTGATGGTTCAGCTTGCATCCAGGCCAGCGGGACCTCTCAGGGTCACTTCTGTGCTGCCACCCTCCCAATGGCCCCTACTTGACTCAGTGAAGTGATTGTTATTACAAATTTTAAACAGAATCTCCCTAGGTGCCTCAGGCTAGGCAGGACCTCTTATGTAGACCAGGGTGGCCTTAAACTTATGGTGCCGATCCTTCAGCCTCTGCATTCCAAATGCCAGCATTATACGAGCACACACATGCCAAGCTGAGGTGATTTAAGACAGCACCAATGGCCTGCAGGGTCCACCTGATCCAGCTCCAATGTCTCTCTGAAACCATCTCTTCCCTTTTACTTCTGACTCTGCTCCAGACACCCAAAGGGGCTCTCCTGCTGTACCTCTAACAGAGCCAGGGCCATTGTGTCCCTCTGCAGGACATTCTAGTGCTTGATTGATTCGGGCTCCCACCCTTACTTCCCTTAATCTTTCTCAATCACTGACTAGGACTCTTCTGACAACCTTTTGAAAGTGGCCATCTCCCCCTCTGGAACCTGACAGTGACAGCTAGTCTATGTCCCATCCTTCCCAGCTGGATGTAAGCTCCAGGACAGCAGTGACAGTAGTCTGTTCTGCCTATTGTCCTGTCTTTGCAGTCCAGACAGGTGTCACCCTGTGTTTCACACTCTGTATATGCTGCGGATGGATGGATGGCCAAAAGGACGAGGCAGCAAGTGTCGGAAGTCAGAGCATCGTTCTGGGGGTGAGACCCTCATCCCTTTTTCTGATTCAGAGGGTGGGGAATTCTGTAGGGGGACCTTTGATATGCCCTTGCAGCCTGCACTTTCCTCCAATCCCCCAGGTCAGGTCCTGGCTTGGCCACTGGGCAGCCGTGGGATGCCCGTCAGGCCCCATGCTCTCTAGGGGAAATGGGTAAGAGTGCGTGCCTCTATACCAGATCTCCTGACCAATTAGCGATACCCACTTCTGCAGGGCTCTGTGGCAAGATTCTGCCCACTTGGCCTCACCTTGGATGTGTGTCACACGCTGTGGTTGGGGGTGGTGCCGGGAGAAGAAGGAATGGTGGCTGAGGCGTCCGAAGCGATAGGCACTTGGTGTTTGGGGCTTAGAGGTCTTCAGCTCCTCTTGGATCAACTCAAAATCCACAATGCCTGGGACCGCAGGCTCTTCCTGGAACCGCACATCCCCGTGGCGTTTTGGAAAGTGCTCCGGCTTCCCAGGCTTGGGCTCTGCCTTTGGACTGAAGGAGGATGGTTAAAGAGAGGTAAATGCTGTTGCCTCCAGCTCACCAGGCCTCAGGACTCAAGTGCTTATCATGGAACCCAAGTCCCAGAGGCTGAAGTCTGCCTTCACGGCACCCCCACCCTAGAACCCACAAAGCTTTGTTCCCCCAGAATCCTTTCCCAGTGACGCCATCCGATCCCAGTGAGCCTCTGTTTTCCTAAGATGCCTTGGTAGGGAGCTGGGGGCCCATCTGTCAGAGAGCAGATGGAACCTCCCAGGATCCCTGCTTTCTTCCTGAGACCAGATCTAAAACCAGAAAGAGAAACCTCAGACCCACCTAGTCACCACACCCCTAGCATGCCCCCAAAAGCCTCTTCTATATATATTCTCTGGAAACAGAGGCTGGCCCCATTAGAGGCCTCTCCCCAAACCAAAATTTTGGCAAGCCCAAGAAGCAGCTTCAGGCTGTCACCCTCCCCTGTGCCATTCTTATCTTAGACTCAGCACCCAGGGGTCAGGACTAGAGCCAAGGTCAGGGTAGTCCTAGTGAGTCCTTTCCCCACGTGGTCCCTCCCAGAAGACGCTGAGCTGACACCAAAGAAACAGCGGGGGGCGGGGGGGGGAGGGGTGAGGCAGAGAAGCGTCCAGCTCTTGTCTTGTTGGGCTAGGCTGGAGACCAGCTGTCTCAGGTTCCCAGCACCCCACCCCAGCCCCAGGATCAGAGGACGCTTAGCCTCCGTCCCTGAAGGACAGAGCCAAAGGTATACCAGGAGGGCCTGCTGTACCACCTGCCTGGTGGCTTTCTGTACTTCCCTCTCCTGCGGGCTCTGGCTGGAGGGAGGTCCCTTGGTCGAGTGGAGGTGGGCTGGAAATATGCTAAGCCAAGGGTGCCTTCCCTGATTCCTGGGAGGATGTCGCTGGGTGGCCCCCTGAGCATCCTGTTCCATTTTCCTTTCAGTTCTAGGCAGTCTGGGACTTAAAGAAATAAAATAAACTTCTCTGAAGTGGCAGTAAGTAGCCTCCTCTACCCCCAAATAAGAGAAAGCCACTGGAAACTCTGGAACTCCTGCACTCCAGCCTGCCTCCTGGCGTGTAGTCCACATCAATTCAGCACCCAGGCCCTGGTGCATGGCATTCCAAGGTGACGGAGGGACTTTCCTAGAACTTGGACCCCTGCTTACCAAGTTCCTCCAAGGCTACCTTTGTCTTCTATCCTACCTCAACTCCCTTTTATGTGTTCCCCAGCCCCCCCCACTTCTATCTGGCCTGTGTGCATTTAGGCCCTCACCTCACTAGCGGTTGCTCAGCCCACTGGGCTTTCACCTCCGTAGTCATCACAGGGTTAGCAACGAGAGATGGCAAGAGTAGAATCCTAATGCCAGTGCTCCCGATGGATGGCGCAGCTCTGGTGGACCGGTGGTGGGTGTATAAACTGGAACAGGCAATCTGAGGGGGAGAAGGGGAAGGGGACAGTATGTGGTAAAACACTCTATCACCCAGTGGTTACTCTCCCAGACGTAAGAAAAACTCCTACAGCTGTACAACACGGTTTGCCTGCAAGAGTGATGTTCAGAGGGTCCAAAACAGGAAAAAAAACAAAAAACAAACAAAACAAAACAAAAAAAAATGCCATCACATATATCTGGAAGCATGGGTGAGCCTGGGCTACATTCAGACCATGGAGCTTTTAGATTGTTGTGAGAAGCAGCGAACCATAGTGATGGCCACAGCATGGATAATTCTTGCACACATGGTGCTTAGCATGATTTAGAAAACCATGCAGGGTAACAATTCTCAACCTGTGGGTCACAACCCCTTTGGGGGTCAAATGATCCTTTCCCAGGGGTTGCATATCAAATATTTACATTACGATTTGTAACAGTAGCAAAATTAGTTACGAACTAGCAACAAAATTTTATGGTTAGGGTCATTTGAAGCATTAGGAAGGTTGAGAACCACTGATACAGGGTCTCACTAAAATAGCCCTAGTTAGCCTAGAACTTGATATGTAGACCAGTCCAGCCTTAGCCTCAAACTCAGAGTTCCATCCACCTCTGAGTCCAGAGTGCTGGAATTAAAAGCTCCTCCACCATGCCCAGTTTGGGAATACTTTTTAAAAGCAAAATTTCACAGGGCCAGCAAGATGGTGCAACAGTTTGAGGCACCTGTCACCACACCTGAGTTTAATCCCCGCAATCCACATGATGGAAAGAGAAAAACCAGCTCCTACAAGTAGAGGCGTTAACTGCTTCTGCACGCGTGTGCGCGCGCACACACACACACACATACACACGATTTCTCAGGCAAACAGAATCATCACAAACATGAGGGCAGACAATAAAACAACTAAGGAAATTCCCCTAGTGGCATTTTTTGAGTAGGACAAGGAGGAGAAGAGGACACAGGAGATGTGATAATGGTGATGCCATGGTTCTTGCACCAGACTACAGTTCAGTGCACTATTAAGCAAACCAATTAAAGAAAATGGATGAAAGGTGATAGCTGCCAAAACCAAGAATTATGATTAAATCTATAGACCCGATGCAAGTGCCAGGAACGGGACTGAGTGCATTCTGAGAATGGCTCTCAGGGTCACAGATCTGCAAGGCTCTCTGAGAAGCCTCAGTGCCACCTTCATCCAGTAAGTAAAGGATGGCTTGCCTCATTTGAGGCTGCACAGCCAAGGACCAGTATCCAGCATTCACAGGCTCCTGATCGTTTGTCTAAAAGCAGTGAGCGGGGTTCCCTCTTCAGGGAGCTTCAGGCGGGTATCAGTGACGGCAGGGGCTGGGTTCTTGAGCGCTTAGATGCTTCATGCTTGAAGACAGGGCATTTGGAAGTCCCTCATCCACCGCCTACAGGTACTCTTTAGAATAGAAACTTTCAAATGCTTTTGACCTCACAACAACATGAAATCCAGTTTTCCTTGGGTCTCAATTCAGTGTGTGTGTGTGTGTGTGTGTGTGTGTGTGTGTGTGTGTGTGTGTGTGTGTGTGTGTGTATCCATGTGCGTGTGTGTGTGTGTGTGTGTATCCATGTGCAATGAACATGGGAAACATGGGAGACTCTCAAACAGTAGCCATACATGTGATGCACGTGGATACTTACATCTTGTGGTTCTTGTTTTTGTTTTTTTGTCTTTTGTGTGGTTTTATTGTTTTTTTTTTTTTTTTGGCTTTATGAATGTTAGACATGACCCATTAAACTGCTTCAGTGAGCTGATGAGTCACCACCCACACTAGAGGGGTCAGTAGGGACCTAACAGGAGTGACAGATGAAGTCACTGTGGCCCATCTCTGCTCTCCCCTGCCTTGATCCTGGGCTCCTTGACAGTCAGGTACAAGAGATCTGAAGGTGACCACCAAGCTAACCACAGGATGCCCTCTTATGCCCCATTCCTTTGCTCTCACCTGGAGCTAGAGCCTATTTCATTTCCTGCCCTCCAGAGGACTTACCAGGAAGATGTCCTCTACAGCATATGAGCAAGAAGCCCCTGGTGCCTGACCAGGACGGACAAGAAGACTAATCAAGGGTAAGGCTTGTCGGAACTGTGGGCAAAGCTGTTGCTTTGTGACTGTGCAGAGTTCAATGGTTGCTAGGTTACCCCTTCCCCACAACTCAGCACCTTTCTCCCCCACCTCCATGCGGTTCATCTTTCCCTTTCCTAGGGGGTAGACAGCTCATTAGAGGACTTTCTCTTGTCCCATGAAACTCCTCCTCCACTTCCTATGCAAGCACTTCCAATGGAGACCCAGACAAGAAACTTGATTGTCTGGTCCAACCAGCCAGCAGCAGCAGACGGAGGGAGAAAATCTGGCCAAGGATTCTGGCTAGGTTGGATTCTGGTCTTGCTAGTTTGATACAGCCAGATGCTGCTGGGCAGCAGTCTGCCTCTGTGAGCTTTGATTATTGGGATCAGTACTCGTGGGAGTTGTTAAAAAAAGGGGAGGGGAGAGGGCTGGAGAGATGGGTTAAGAGCACTGGCTGCTTTTCCAAAGGACCTGGGTTCAATTCCCAGCACCCACTTGGTGACACGCAACTGTCTGTAACTCCATTTCCAGGGGATCCGACACCCTCACACAGACATACATACAGGCAAACCACCAATGCACATAAAATACAAATAAATTATTATTATTATTATGTTTTTTTTTCAAGACAGGGTTTCTCTGTGTAACAGTTCTGACTGTCCTAGAACTAGCTCTTGTAGACCAGGATGGCCTCAAACTCAGAGATCTGCCTGCCTCTGCCTCCTGAGTGCTGGGATTAAAGGCGTGCATCACCACCATCTGGTACAAATAAATTATTTAAAAAGAAAAACACCTTAATCCTAGCACTCAGGAGATAGAGGCAGGCAAATCTCTATGAGTTTGAGGCCAGCCTAGTCTACGGAGCAAGTTCTTCCAAGTTCTTTGGTAGACAGGGCTACCCTGAGAACCCCTATCTCAAAAAAACCAAAACCAGCCGGGCGGTAGTGGTACACACCTTTAATCCCAGCACTCAAGAGGCAGAGGCAGGCAGATCTCTGTGAGTTCGAAGCAGCCTGGTCTACTAGAGCCAGTTCGAGGACAGCTAGGACTGTTACACAGAGAGACCTTGTCTCGAAAAGCCAGCCAGCCAACCAACCAACCAACCAAACAAGAAACAAAACAAACAAGCAAACAAACAAACAACAACAAAAAGCTGGGCCAAAGTGTTGTCACATCTATAATCCCAGCACCAGGCAGACTGATTTAGGTGGCTTCTTGACACTCCTGGGCCATAAGCATAGTATGCTGGCTAATTTTTTTGACACAAGTAAGAGTCATCAGAGAGGAGGGAACCTCAATTGAGAAAAGACCTCCTTAAGATTGGACTGTAGGCTAAACTATAGGTCATTTTCTTACTTAGTGATTGTTGGGGGAGGGTCCAGCCCATTGTGGAAGGGGGTGGTCTGGGTGCTATAGAAAAGCATGTTGAGCAAGCCAGGAAACAGCGCTCCTCCATGGCCTCTGCATCAGCTCCTGCCTCTAGGTCCCCACCCTGTTTGGGTTCCTGTCCTGATTTCCTCCAGTGATGGACAGTGAGATAGCAGGGTGAGCCCTCTCCTCCTCCAGTCGCTTTGGTCACAACATTTCATCAGAGCAACAGTAACCCGGCTAGGACACCTAACCTACTCCGTGAGTTCTAGGTTAGTGAGAGATCCTCCCTTGGAAACAAAACAAACCAAAAAGTGGATGATGCCTGATGAATGATATTTAAGGTTGCTCTCTGACCTTCATGTGCACATGTGTGTTCACTTGTACTTGCACACATGTGCACACACAAAACAGATGTTCAAAAGGACGATGATGACTACCATTGTTGGGCACTAAGTGGAAGCAGGATATTCAGTTGGGTGACCTCTTTGTCCATAACTACCTTTTGTGATGAATTCACTTTGTTTCTCTGAAGTTCAACCTGGAAATAGTAAAGTAGGAGCAAGGTCAATCCTTGGTCCCGGGGCTATTATGGGCTGGGAGGCTTGTGTATATAGGCTCTGTAAGAAGCTGACCTAAGGAATAAGCGGATTTTCAAAACTGATGGGGTGGCTTTATGTCAGAGTTGGCTCATATCAGTGTCCCGGGGCATCTCTGGGTAAATCCCCGGGGAGCAAGGGGGTTGAAATGGATAGCTATGGGCAAACCTAAGCTCTTCTAATGCTCTGCCCCGCCCTGCTGAAAGGGAACTCAAGCCACTGCAGAGGAGGGAGGCCTCTGACTTTGCCCTTGCTTCCAGCTTCTCCACTCCCCTTAAGTGGAAAACACTGTCTCCCTGAGAAGGGACTTTTCCTGGACCTGCCTCTGCAGGGTTCAGGTGACCCTTTGAGAACCAGCTTGAAAGTCCCTCTTGCATGTCCTGTGATCAGACCCAGCCCCCTCGCTGCGGGTTCCAGCACTCTAGGGGGATTTCTCACCAAGTGCTGACACAGCTAAGGGGAAACTCCCCTACCACTGTCCCCACAGAGTGTCCTTTCATGCTTCCTTTGTATACAGAGCTGCAACATGGTCTCTGCATGCATAGTGCGGCTGGGGTGGGGAAGGCCGGCGGTAGCTTAATCATCTTAAGGACTAGTTTTCAGAGGAGCAAGAGATCCCTCAGACCCTTCCCTGAGTAGTGTTGGAGGGAGGAGTGAGCAGAGATGCATTTGAAGACTGAGGCAGGAGGATTACCTCTAGCTCAAGGCCAGCCTGGGCTAAACAGAATGATCCTATCTAGAATAAATAGGAAAGAAAGAAGGAAGGGAGGGAGGGAGGGAGGGAGGGAGGGAAACACAGGGCGATCCACCTGGGAGTGGTCTGAGGGAGAGTCCTCTGACTCAATCTCTCAGTAGAAGAGAAATAATGTTAGACTTTACAGAAGACACAGAACAAGAGTGACATCTCAAGAGGTCAATCACTTCATTCTTGTCCTAGTCAAATAATTATGAATTCGTATTGAAACAGAAGGCACAGGGCTTAGTGTCTTCTACCAATTTAAAGGCTTATCGTCGATCTTGCCTGTAAGTAGCACGTCTTCCTGACAATAATTTCACAATAAGCTCCCCCACCATGAGAAACTTTGGCAGACTTCCTGTGTGCCAAGCACTGTGACAGCCCTTCCAGATGTTATATCTCATTTAACCCTCAACCCAAGGAAACTCGTGACCAGGGAGATCTTTGGGTTGTAAATGTCTCCATCTCTAATTCTTTGGTTTTCTGCTCTCCCCACCCCTTGCTGGGGATTGAACTTGAGGTCATGGGCGCTCTGCAGCCTTTCTAGAGGAAAGGTCTCTATAAGTCTCTTAAGAGTCTCCAGTCTCAGCTCTGAGTGTTGACATTACAGGTATACACCACCATGCCAGCTCTAACATAATCTTCTGATAAAGATAAATTTCTAATTTCATCATAGTCCAATTATCATTCTTATCCTTAACAGTTTTGACTATCTGAGGTTATGAAGATATTTTCCATGTTATTTTCTAGAACATTGTTTGGTTTATCTTTGAAATTTGAATCTATGGTCAACTGGAGACAGGTTTTGTGTATGGCATAGATAATGGTAAGATATATTTTCCAAATAAATACTTATTTGGTCTGGCATAGTGCTTCATGCCTGTAATTGTTGCATTTAGGTGGTTATGGTAAGATTGCATTGAGCTCAAGGTTAGCCTGGCTTACAAAGTGAAACTCCTTCAAGAACGAACAAAGCTGGCAAGATGGTCCAGTGAGTGATGTCAATTGGCAAATCTGATGATCTGAGTTCAATTTCTAGAACCTACGGGATTAAGGAGAAAACAGACTCCTGCAAATTATCCTCTGACCTAGATGAACACTCTCTCTCTCTCTCTCTCTCTCTCTCTCTCTCTCTCTCTCTCTCACACACACACACACACACTCTCTCTCTCTCTCTCTCTCTCACACACACACACACACACACACACACACATATAACACACATACATACACATACACACTCACTCACAAATACATACACATTCCCATGCATACACATTCACGTACTCACAGACTCCTTCACACACAAATGAAAATGTAATAAAATTTTAAAAGCAACAACACAAAGCATCCTTACTTCTGAATCTCTCTGAACTTCCTGTTTGTTGAATTGTTACACCAAGGCTGCCTGTTCTTAATCATTGCCACTTTACGTACATCTTTCCCTGTCTCCTTCCCTCCCTCTCCTTCCTTCCCTTCTCCTTCCTCCAGCCCTCCTTTGCTCCCTCTCTTCTCTCCTCTCTTTTGCTCCTTCCTTTCTTCCTTTTTCTTGTGTGCTAGTCAAGTGCTGTCTCTCTAGGCTATATTTGAAATCCTTGCTCTACTTTGTATTTTGAGAAGAGGTCTTGTTAGCTTGTACAGACTGACCTTGAACTTTCCACCCTCTGCCTTAGGCTGGGATTGTAAACTTGCAGCCCCAAGGCCAGTTCAAAGCAATTTTGACACCTAGTAGTCTAAGACTACCAACTCTAGGTTTTTTTGTTTTGTTTTGTTTTGAAGATTTATTTATTTATTTATTTATTTTTAGGTATAAGAGTGTTTTGCCTGCATGTATATCTGGTATCATATATGTGCCTGGTGCCCACAGAGGTCAGAAGAGGGCACTAGATCCCCTGGAACTGGAGTTTCAGACAACTGTGAGCCACCATATGTATGGGCGCTGGGAATTGAACCCTGGGTGTCCTGCAAGAGCAAGTACTCTTAACCATGAGCACCTCTCCTGGTTTTTAAAATTTCCTTGGCTATTCTTATTCTTTTGCCTTTTCTGTATCCATTTTAAAGTACTCTTATCATTGCCTACAAGAGCTTTCTGAGATTTTGTAGGAATCAATCCCTGGTCTGTGAGGAGAACTGCAATCTTTAGAAGACACCAATGCCTATCTATCTATTTGTTGGTTGGTGTTGGCTGGTTGTTTTTGAGTTTGTATGTATGTGTTTAGACAGATTCTCACCGTGTAGCTCTGACTGGCCTCAACTCACAGATATCTGCCTGCCAGGAAGTAGACAGTGATGAATGCTGCTGTTCAGCTCTGTTTCCCCTTTCTACATGGGAAGGCACAGCAGAGACGTGACGTTTATTTCATGGCTCCAAATATACTCACAGATGATGGTTTAAAATAATTATTGGGGGGATGGGGAGATGGTTCAGTGGACCCAAGTGTGATTCCCAGCACCCCAAGCTGCTCACACTGTAGTTCCAGCCTCAAGGGTTTTAATGCCTCTGGCCATCGAAAGAGTCTACACTCGCATGCACACACCCATCCTCCATACATAAAGTAAAAAATAAATACTAAAAGTCGATTCTTTTTAAATTCACAGTACAGAGACTAAGGAATTAGAAGTAGGTCAGTTCATCGTGTGTTTGGCCAATAAACAAGGTCAAGGACTTGTCTTCCTGAGGGAGACTCGCCTACAAACACATACCAGTGGCCTCTGTGAAGGACTTTGCACAGGACACCTCCTTAGAGAACTTTCTGGTTTTTTTCTCTTCAAGCTGAATGTCCTCTGATAGCTGTCTCCTGCATCTTGGCCGTGGTGGGTTGAGTGTCCGTGGACACCCCACGGATCATCTTGGCATAGTGGAGAAGGTAGCTTGAGCAGATGGAACAGGATTTGGAGCACAGCACAAGCCACTGTGCTATACAATGTCAGAGTTTTCCAGCAGGGACATGGGCTTTTGTATTGTTCTTTCAAGGGCACCTTTATTTTCCAGAAAGGGTTTCTCTGTGTAGCCCTGGCTGTCTTGAAACTCACTCTGTAGACCAGCTGGCTTCTAACTCACAGAGAACCCCCGCCTCTGCCTCCTGAGTGCTGGTCAGTGCACCACCACCGCCAGGCTTCACATGACTGAGTGCTATATTTTTGTGAGCTTTGTCATATTTTTCTAATGTGGATTTAACTACCTCTCTGAGATAGGAACAAACTTTCTTTCCCTTTGTATATCTTCTCACTCTGTTCCCGCTATAAACTCATAGTTTAGCTGCTTCTCTGGCTACACTGCACACTGGTGAGGGCTTACTTGCTTTTGGAACTCAGAGAGGGCAGCTCACTTTGACTCACTATGCTTACGTGGGCTCTCATCTAACTCCATGAGAGGGTTCCCAGAACAGATGAGAAACCCAGGCTCCAGAGACACTCGGGTCACCGTTCTATACCTGTGTGGCTATGGATTCACTTCAGCAGCTTCTTTTTTTTTTAAAAAAAAATAATTTATTATGATTTATTTAACTTTATTTTATGTGCATTGGTGTGAAGTTGTCAGATCCCTTGGAACAGGAGTTATAGACAGTTGTGAGCTGCCATGTGGGTGCTGGGAGTTGAATCTGGGTCCTCTGGAAGAGCAGTCAGTGCGCTCAACCGCTGAGCCATCTCTCCAGCCCCTAGCAGCTTCTACAAAACAGGGACAATGATTCTGCTCCTCCTATGGGGGCTGTCTGCTGTTTATATAATGCCTACATGAATAGCTTGCACGAGACCTAGCCCACTATTTATCACAATGAAGCAGATATTTTGAAAATAGCTGCTGTATTTTGGTGTTATTCTCTATGAGTGTGTGGGAAGAACTCTTGTACCCATATGTCCTTGTCTCACAGGCTGTGTGCTTTCTGCTTTGGATACTGGCCAGTGTCACTGAGTCGCTCTGATGAGGGCTGGCTGCTCTGAAACTCGAGTCTTTGTCTGACTCTTGGCACATGCCCTGGCATTAATGGTGCCCTTTCACCCTGAAGTCTGTGCTAGCCTTTCAGTGGAGATGGGAAGAAAGAGGGAGGCATGGCTGCAGCCCACCTGTTTCCTGTGGGCCGACCAGCCTGGTTACCTGTCATCGGAGTAGGACTCTCAGTTCCAGGACTGACACACGTGGGCTAGGCTAAGCCAACACGGAGAAGAGTTGGTGAACGAGAAGAGCAGGCACGGGAGCCAGAAGGCACCTGAACTCTTTAGAAAGTTCAAGGTCAGGCAAGCTTCCTACAGGCAGTCCTTTCCAACTGAAGTGTCTTTTCTTTGGCCTTCACCCTAGTTCTCTGCCCACATTTTTCTTGGTGCCCAATGGTCCTCATAATTATACACATCTCTTCTGCAAGCATACAAACTCCAGGAAGTCAAAGGCTTCCTTTGTCTTGTTTGTCACCCAACATGTGACCTTGATTTGTGTGGTAGCTATGGGGGTGTGTTTGTTTTGTGCTCGCCTTTCAAGTTCCTGCCACAACACCTAGTGCTCAGTATCATCAAATGAATGAATGAACCAATCAATCAACCAACCTCAATCAACCAGTTTCAGGTGTTTATTCAATCCATCTACTTCTTGCCTGGATCCCTGCCTCATTCTTGATGAGCTATATAGTCTTCAGTAACTCTGTACCCCAAGCTTGCCTTGAAGTTTGTGATATAGTTCTGTTGACTGGAAAGTTCTTTTTTTTTTTTTTTTTTTTGGTTTTTCTAGACAGGGTTTCTCTGTGGCTTTGAAGCCTATCCTGGAACTAGCTCTTGTAGACCAGGCTGGCCTCGAACTCACAGAGATCCGCCTGCCTCTGCCCCAAGTGCTGGGATAAAAGGTGTGCGCCACCACAACCCGACTGACTGGAAAGTTCTTACTATTAGCTGAAATATGTTTTTCGAGAGACTTCCAGGCAGTCTTGTTCTAGTCACACAATGCACAAACCCTTTATTTTCTGTGATCACCCTTTCCAGGATAGTTCCAGAATCGTTTATGAGATACATCGAAATAGGCTAAAGAGTTTACAAAGGTGAAGAAATCAGTGGGCTGGAGAGATGCCTCAGCGATTAAGAGCATTACCTGCTCTTCCAAAGGTCCTGAGTTCAATTCCCAGCAACCACATGGTGGCTCACAACCATCTGTCCTCTTCTGGCCTATAGGCATATACACAGACAGAATATTGTATACATAATAAATAAATGAATATTAAAAAAAAAGACCTCTGGTACTTTTGCAAAGGACCTGGTTTCTAGAACTCACATGGCAGCTTACAATTGTCTGTATCTCCAGTTTCAGGAAACCTGACACCCTCTTCCACCCTCCACAGGCACCTTACATAGCAGTGCATAGACATACATGCAGGAGTGCAGTCCAAGGGTGAGGAGGACATAGGAGAAAAGGTAAATCAAGCCGGGCAGTGGCGGCGCATGCCTTTAATCCCAGCACTCGTGAGGCAGAGGCAGGCGGATCTCTGTGAGTTTGAGGCCAGCCTGGTCTACAGAGCGAGTTCCAGGACAGGCACCAAAGCTAAACAAAGAAACCCTGTCTTGAAAGAAAAAAAAAAAGAGTAAATTGAGGTAGAGGCTGATTATAAGGGACCGGAAGTACCAAGTCCAAGAACAGCTTCAGTTAACCAGGCTCTGGATTGTGTCTTTATCTTTGATGTCTTCTCCAGATATGCTGGGCTTCACTGGTAGCCTTGAACCATCCTCTAACAGGGGATTATAGCCATAGTTTACCACACCGAATTCCTACCAGTCAAGAGCTTTCCACATGGCCTGGGGGAAGGCCTAGGCAACCTCAATTGACCCTCACTGATGCATGTCCTATGACTGATTCTCTGCCAACAAGCCTTGGGGTTTGGTTTGTTTTTATGGTTGTGATGTTGTATTCAGAGATGTTGGGCAATCCCCGTAGGACTTTCTGTTCTCAACTAGAAACCCTGCAAGTCTTTCCTGGGGTCAGCAGGAAGGCTTTGTTGCTGCAGACTGTTTGTTTGAAAGGACTTGTGTGATTTCTGTGTGGGAGGGACTGGTGTGGCTTCGTAAAAGAAACCAGTTCAAACTGACTCTAAGACGGTATACTAGTGAGGAGCACAAGATGTCTGGGTCGACAATAAGAGTGGACCTTTAGAAAATGTCCGAGTCAAGGTTGTCCACTCTCTCCGTATCTATTCAATATAGTTATTGAGGTCCTAGCTAGAGCAATAAGACGCCAAAGGGAGATCAAGGGGATACAAATTGGAAAAGAAGAAGTCAAACTCTCACTGTTTGCTGATGATATGATAGTTTACATAAGTGAACCCTAAAATTCTACCAAGGAACTTCTACAACTCATAAACACGTTCAGCAATGTAGCAAGATAGAAGATTAACTCAAAAAAAATCAGTAGCCCTCCTGTACACAGATGATAAAATGGCTGGGGAAGAAATCAGAGAATCAACACCCTTCACAATAGCCACAAATAGCATAAAATATCTCGGAGCAACTCTAACCAAACAAGTGGAAGACTTGTATGACAAGAACTTTAAATCTTTGAAGAAAGAAATTTAAGAAGACACCAGAAAGTGGAAAGACCTCCCATGCTCTTGGGTAGGCAGAATTAACATAGTAAAAATGACAATCTTGGGGCTGGAGAGATGGCTCAGTGGTTAAGAGCACTGCATGCTCTTCCAAAGGTCCTGAGTTCAATTCCCAGCAACCACATGGTGGCTCATAACCATCAGTAATGATATCTGGTGCCCTCTTCTGGCCTGCAAGCATATATGCAGGAAGAATACTGTATACATAAATAAATAAATCTTTTTAAAAAATGGCAATCTTACCAAAAGCAATCTACAGATTCAACACAATGCCCATCAAAATCCCAGCAAAATTCTTCAAAGACCTCAAAAGAACAGTACTCAACTTCATTTGGAAAAGCAAAACACCCAGGATAGCCAAAACAATCCTGAACAATAAAAGAACTTCCGGAGGCATCACAATCCCTGACTTCAAACTCTACTACAGACCTACAGTACTGAAAACAGCCTGGTACTGGCATAAGAACAGACAGGAGGACCAATGGAAATGAATAGAAGACCCGGATATCAATCCACACATCTTCGAACACCTGATCTTTGATAAAGAAGCAAAAAATATCAAATGGAAAAAACAAAGCATATTTAACAAGTGGTGCTGGTTAACTGGATATCACCCTGTAGAAGAATGAAAATATACCCATATCTATCACCGTGCACAAAACTCAAGTCCAAATGGATCAAAGACCTCAACATAAAGCCAGCCACACTGAACCTTATAGAAGAGAAAGTGGGAAGTACACTTGAATGCATTGGCACAGGGAACCACTTCCTAAATAGAACCCCAGCAGCACAGACACTGAGAGAGACAATAAATGGGGCATCCTGAAACTGAAAAGCTTCTGTAAAGCAAAGGACACGGTCAACAAGACAAAACGACAGCCTACAGAATGGGAAAAGATCTTCACTAACCCCACATCAGACAGAGGTCTGATCTTCAAAATATACAAAGAACCCAAGAAATTGGACACCAAAAGATCACATAATCCAATAAAAAAATGGAGTACAGACTTAAACAGAGAACTCTCAACAGAGGACTCTAAAATGGCTGAAAGACACTTAAGGAAATGTTCAACATCCTTAGTCATCAGAGAAATGCAAATCAAAACAACTCTGAGATTCCATCTTACACCTGTAAGAATGGCCAAGATCAAAAACACTGATGACAACTTATGCTGGAGAGGTTGTGGGGAAAAGGGAACACTTCTGCA